>PVKA01006578.1:70619-83007 GCA_004027165.1 Ctenomys sociabilis | reverse complement strand
TTCATTTTTTGAGAATATATGCAGACAGATCCACGACCCCAAATGAGGACTGGGTCTGGACCATGCCAAGAATTAGTCAAGGGGTCCCTCCACAAGACTGTGGCAAAGTGTGTTTGTGTCTCTGCATGCCAAAAGCGAGCAGCAGCCGATCGCCCCTCAGCATCCACAGTTAAAAAATTTAAAATAAAGAGAGAGTGTGCCAAGATGTTTCTTGGCGATCCCTTCATTGGATACCAGTCTCCCCCTTTTATTTTTTCTATTGGTAATTTTAAAGTATGATTAGCTCGTTCCACAATGCTTTGGCCTTGAGGGTTGTAGGGAATACCTGTGATATGTATGATGTTAAGATTTTGCAGAACTGTGCAAAGGTGGAGCTAGTATAACCTGGTCCATTGTCTGTTTTAATTTGTTGAGGACAGCCTAACACAGTTAATGCTTGTAACATATGGGCTATAACATGTTTAGTAGCTTCTCTGGTTTGGAGGTAGGCAAAAAAAAAAAAAAAATCCACTAAAGGTTTCAATAGTCACATGAATGAATTTGAGATTACCAAAATCAGCCAGATGAGTAACATCCACTTGCCAAAGAGCATTAGGGATCAATCCTCATGGATTAACTCCAAGGTGAGGAGCAGGAAGATGAATTGCACATGAGGGACAGTTTTTAACTATTAACCTGGCTTGTTCCTTGGTGAGCTTAAGCATCAAGCGTAGAGAGTGAGCATTTAGATGGTGGAGCTGATGCATCCTTTTTGCTGCCTCGATTTTGTCATCCTCTGAGCCCTGTGTTTGGAGGGAACATACTAAAGCAGAGGGCCTGGTTGCAGCATCAACTAACTTATTTCCCAAAAAGAGCGGTCCAGGAAGATCAGAATGAGCTCGTAAATGTCCAATGTAAAAAGGGTGAGTCCTTTCACGAATCATGTTTTGGATCAAAGTGAACAAATGTCCAACTCTGGAAGTTTGCTTTATATGACCTACGGTTTCAAGCAGGGGAAGGGAGGGAGTGATATAAGCACTATCTGTATAGATATTAAGCGGGCGGTCTGGGAATGTACAGAGAACCGCTCTGATGGCTACCAATTCAGTTATTTGAGCAGATGGGCTGTCTGTATGGATGGTAACAGTTTGATCTTGAAACACATATGCTGCTATTCCTGACAAGGAACCATCAATGAAAACTGTTAAAGCATCCTTCAAGGGACTTCAAGAGTTGCTATATGTTCTCATCTCAAAACCTAAACACCTATGAAAGAGGTGTTTTTAGGGAAAACAAAATCATGACAGTTTGCAAAGACAACAAGTTTATCTGGTGGGTAATGATTATCAATATTTCCAGCAAAGGAGGCTAAGGCAACTGGCCAACATTGGGTAGTCTGCATCAACCAATCAACCTCTTCTTTGGAAAAAGGCTGGATAATAGAGTCAGGCTCTTTACCAAAATAACACCTGCCCTGTTTTCAACCCATTAAGATAAGGCTGGAAATGGATTGATAATAGGATTCAAGGACTCTTTTTGGTGTAGTTGGTAAATGTATCCACATTAAAGGAGCAGTTTGCCAAAATACAACGGTAGGAGAGAGTTTTGTTCTAAAAATAAGGAATTGTAGTGGTTGTTGATAATTTATGAAAGTACTGTTTGTTCTTGAATGGCCTTTTCGACTAATATCAAAGCCTTTTGGCCCTCTCGGGAGAGCTCAGGGAGAGATGTTGGATCAGGATCTCCTAACAGAGTAGCAAAAAGGGGTCTCAAATCTCCTTTAGGAAGTTTCAGATAGGGCATGAGCCAATTAATATCTCCTAGAAGTTTTTGAAAATAATTTAGAGTGGTTAATTTATCCAATCTCAATTGTAATTTCCGTGAGAAAACAAGGCATCCTCTCATCTCAAAACCTAAATAAGTATAAGGATCAGTAAGTTGTAGTTTATTAGAGGTGATTTGCAGCCCTCTTTGACTTAACACTGCTTGCAGCTCTTTGTAACATTGAAGAGTTGCTATACGTTCTTCACCAGCTACCAGTATGTCATCCATGTAATGGACGATGTACATGTTTTTCCATTTATCTTGTACTCCCTGTATAGTTGAAGCTACAAAGGACTGACACAAAGTAGGGCTGTTTGCCATCCCTTGGGGCAAAACACACCATTGATATCTCTGTATTGGAGCCCTAAAATTAATTGCAGGTAAGCTGAAGGCAAAGCATTTTTGATTTTCAGGGTGAAGGGGAATATTAAAAAAGCAATCCTTTAAATCAATAATCACTTTAAAATAATTAAGTGGTATAGCTACAGGCGAGGGGAGGCCTGGTTGTAAGGCCCCCATTACCACCATGGTTTTATTCACCGCCTTCAGGTCTTATAAAAGGTGCCACCCGCCGGTCCTCTTTTTTATTACAAAGGAGTGTTCCAAGGGGAGTTACTGGGGACAACATGACCAGCAGCAAGCTGTTCCTGCACCAGCTGTTGAGCGGCCATCTGTTTTTCAGTGGTTAGGGGCCATTGATCGACCCACACAGGATCATCCGAGAGCCAGGTGATCTTGTCTGCGTGAGCCGCAGGAGAGTCAACAGCCCCTACTAAAAAGATCCTAAACCTGCCCTGTCATTCTTTGGGGTAATTTGTATTGGTACAGTAATTCCTGAATTATTCCTTCCTAATCCTTGACCTGGCAGATATCCTTTATTTAACATTTGTGCAGTGATAACAGAGTTAGGACTACCTATAATCATCCCTACTTGAGAGAGGAGGTCTCGGTCCCAAAGATTAAAAGGCAGTCCAGGTATAACATAGGGCTGTATGGTGCCTTGCTTTCCTGATCTGTCCATGTTAAAATTTTTGCACTTCTTTTGTGGTTGGAACTTTGGCCTATCCCCTGAAGGTGAATTAAGGTGTCATTCAGAGGCCATGCTTTTGGCCAGTCCTCAGCCCTAATTATAGTGACATTGGCACCAGTACCTATCAGGCCAGAAAACCGTTTACTGTCCAAGGAGAAAGTCATCAAAGGTTTTTGTGGTGAAATTGCCTGAGCCCAAAAAATATTTGAGGACCCAAATCCATGAGTTCCTCTTTTCTGTTCCATAACAGGATTATCTGTGGTAGTTAGTGGTAGGAAGAGCAGTTGAGCGACTCTCTGGCCTGCAGAAATACTGGTGACCCCCTCTGAAGAGGTGGTCAAAATCTTAATTTCACCTATATAATCATTATCAATTACTCCAGGAATTATTTGAAGGCCTTGAAGTGCCCCATTATCACACCCAATCAAAAGCCCGAAGGTACCTTTGGGTAAAGGGCCAAAAATGCCTGTTGAGAGGGTCTGAATTCCATCCTCAGGAGTTAGTATTGTTTGGGTGGCGGCACTGAGGTCCAATCCTGCACTCCCTGGGGTGGCTCTAATGAGGTCTAGAATGGATTGTTGGGTGGGACGAAACCCATTGCCCCAGGGCTGCATCCAGGTGTAGGGGCCTGGGGCTGGACCCTCTTCCCGTTTCCATGATTCTGAGGAAGAGCATTGCCGTCTTTGTCCTTTTTTGACCTACATTCCCTTGCCCAATGGTTGCCTTGCTTGCAACGTGGACAAAGTCCTGGCTGCTTAGAGCTGCCCTTTTGTGGTTGTTTTCCTCTATAGTTCTTTGCTACATGACTAATTCCTCCACAATTGAAGTACTTAATTTTGCCTCTCTCCCTCTGAGAGAGAAGCTGCTTAATATCATAACCCTGCAGTGTCGCGGCCATGGCCAGACCCTGATGATAAGAGGGTCCTATGTCCGCACAAAGGCGAATATAGCCTGAAAGATCTGAACCTTTCCTGTGAGGGCGTATGGCAGCCTGGCACACCGTATTTGCATTTTTAAAGGCCAATTGTTTAATCAAGTCAGAATTAGATTCAACATTGCCAAATAATCTTTCAGCTGCCTGAAGCAGCCAATGTGTAAAGTCCAAGAAAGGCTCCTCGGGTCCCTGCTTGATACTAGTTAAAGAGGCACTAACCTCCCCACTGGAGGGTAGTTTTCTCCACGCTCCAGAGGCAGTGACATGAATCTGAGCAAACAGTCCTGCATCATATCGAATTTGAGCTTCAGTGGTGGAGAAATCCCCTGATCCTGTTAACATATCATAGGTCCAGCCGTCTCCCGCTTGTGCATTACCTTTAGCTATTTCACGGCAACCATCTGAGTATTCTGACTTCCACAGCAAATAGTCACCACCTGATAAGGCAGCCGTAGCCAGCGTGTTCCAGTCCTCGGGTGTGAGCCATCCCTGGGTTGCAGATCCCAATATGGCAAGAGTATAAGAGGCCATTGGACCATACTGGGTAACAGCTGATTTTAATTCTTTTAGTAATTTTAAATCAAGAGGAGCGTATACCCTGATTGCCTGGGGTTGTTCTCCCTCCCCTCCTGGCCTCATTGCCTCAGTCATGGGAAACGCCCAGCAGGTGGCCAGCTTGTCTTTGTTCTTATAACTGGGTTGAGAAGGGGGAGGCACGATGGCGGGTGCCTCGTGGTTAGCCCTCCTCTGACGGAGCGCTGCAAGTTTTTGAGTGAGATCAAAACGCTGCTTTTCCAAGTAATGCTGTTTATGAAGGTCCCTCACTTCATTTTCCAGCCCCTTAAACATGTCCAAGGATTCCCCTTTTTCCTGTAAATTCTGAGAAGGCTGAGCCAGCGGTGACAGCGGGCGATATTGAGTAGCCTCACAGCCTAGCGTCTGCCAGTCCACAGTGTCCTCCTCAGGACCACCATTACTAAGTGCCTGATTGTTAAGAGCAGACAGGTCTGGGTAACAGAAGGAGCCACTGCACGTGGAAGCGGCGGAGGCGGCGGAGGCGGCGCCCCCATCTCCTCCTAAATAAGAGGAGAGAGATCATCGGGAGGAGGAGGAAAGTCAGGGTCCTCTAACTCCTCCTCATCCGCAAAGGAAAGAGAATCCAACTCTGCCTGAGAAGGAGCGGGAGTGCTATGTGCGGATGACTGAAGGACTTGCTCCCCCTCGGCAACCGCCTTTTTAACCAAAGGATCCCAATGTCTCTGCTGGAGAATCTCATTAGTGAGATTCCAGTAGGAAAAAGCCATTACGGGAACTTTTTCTGGCCCGAAGACCCTGTAATAATCCTGTAAGGCATCTCCCACCCTGTGCCATCATTTTGAGTCAATCGTTCCTTCTAAGGGGAACCAAGGGCACACTTTATGAATAAACTGAAAGTAAATACATAACTGCTTTACTGTAACCTTTACTCCTCGCGCCTTCAATGCTTTACTGAGGCTGTCGACAAATATCTCATGCTTACTTAATGCCTGTCCCATTGTCAAAGGAAAAGGGGAAAAAACGGTTGCCGTCCGCTTACCGAGATCCAGACGTTGCAGCAGGCAACCACGGCGCGGACCTCAATCACTGTCACTCGGCTGCCACTTGGACGGGTCCTCACTGGATCCTCTGTACCAGATAGCCCCACGTTGGGCACCACTTGTCCCGTCCAGTGGGTCAGTCAACGCAGGTCACCTAGGGGAGGAGAGGGGACTGACGAAGACAAAGAACAGGTGCGCGAGAAACGGAGACAAGACAGGATTCTGATCAAGTCTTGTTTATTCAAGGAAGTGATACAGTTTATATAGCAGAGGGAAGGGAAGTCAACATCACTAATGACATAGGTATATTAGGGTAATGCTATTAGGGTAGGCTAACAATACTCAGGTGATCAACTAAAGGAGCATGTGGCAGGAAGTCATGATGCAGCAATTCTACAGGAAGTGTAACTTATGTCCATAAAAGGAATAGAAACGAAGTCTTCCAGACTACGGTGCCCTCCACAAAATGTGTAAGATTTGTTCAAAGAAAAAACAAAACAAAACGACAACAAAGAAGTTATAAAAAATAAAAAAAAAGTAAAGAAAAAATCAGATTAAAATACAATTTTTAAAGCCCTAACTACTCCCTTTAAAAGACCAGCAGAAATAGACAATGCAATTATCCACAACATTGTGCATGTATGTCTAAATATTTTTTCCCTTCTTTCTTTTGTTCTTTCCCTCATCCATTTTTTCTTCCTATTGACTGATTTCTTTCCCTTTCACAGTATCTGTTGTACCTTTTAGATTTTAATTATTCTTTCAGGTTCTCACATGAGTGAGATAATACAATGTTTGCTAATGTAGACCTGATATATTTTACTTACCAATATAGTCTCGAGCTGCATATATTTATCTACAAAAACCTCAAATTTATCTTTTTTATAGCTGAATAATATTCTACTGTGTAAAAATACTGTATCTTTTTTTATCCAGTTCTTTGTTGATGGACATTTGGGCTGTTCCCAAGGTTTAGCTATGACAGATTGTGCTGATATAAACATGGGCACACATATATCATTGTGGTATGATATTTCAGTTATTTTAGAAAAAATATCTAGGAGGGGAATAGCTGGCTTGAATGGGACCTGCTATCCTAGCTTTCTGAGGAATCTCCATCCCACCAAAAGTGGAGAGGGGTTTCTTTTTCCCTACATCCTCTCTAGCATTTGTTATTGGTTGACGTCTTGATGATAGCCCTTCTTACTGGTGAAAGATGGTATCCCAGTGTTGTTTTAATTTGCATGTCTTGAATGACGAATGATGTTGAACATCTTTTCATACATTCGTTTGCCATTTTTATCTCTTTATTTGTGAAGTGCATGTTCAGGTCAGATGCCAATTTAGGTTGGGTCTTTGAATTCTGGAGGCATGATTTTTTAAAATTCTGTATATATTCTAGACAGACAAATATAACTTTTCCCAATTTAGGATTTTCTTTTTACTCTGTTGGTGATTTCTTTTTATAGTCAGAAACTTTTAAAAAAGCTGAGATCCCAATTGTTGATTTTTTGAAGTATTTCCTGTGCAGTTTCATTTTTGTTATGAACTTTTTATCAACCTCATGTCCTTAAGCTTTTTCATTTTATCTTTCAGAAGATTTACTTTTTCAGTTTTAATATTTAAATCTTTGATCCATTCTGGTTCCAGGTGCTTGGAAGCCACAGTTTATGACAGAGAACCACATCATGCACAACCAGTCCCCAAAACGGCACAGAAATGGCATAAAGTAACATTGGTCACAAAGATACGAACCTCTGAAGGGGGAGATCCCAAGTTCCTTAGAAACGTGCATTTTGCCAAGAAGCACAACAAGAAGGGCTTCGAGAAGATGCAAGCAAACAAGGCCAAGGCCATGAATGCATATGCTGAGGATATCAAGGTCCTTATCAAGCCCAAGATCTCTCCAAAGGGAGTAAACCTCAGGCTCATTCAACTCGCCTAGATTGCCCACCCCAAGCTTAGGAAGAATATCCATGCGGCATTGCCAAGGGTTGCAGGCCTTGCAGGCCAAAGGCCCCGGCTCCACCAAGGCCCAGGCTCCAGCTTCTGCTCCAGCCCAGGATCCCAAGGTGCCCATGCCCCCATGAAAGCTCCACTGTAAAGGTTTGTTATCTGCTGATATAAAAGCAAAAGGACTGGTGTGACCTCTGGGGTACATCTGGGGGGGCTGGTGTCCTACTGCGCTCTTTGCACGAATAAACCTGAAGCAGGATAAATAAACAAACAAACAAACAAACAAATAAATAAATAAATAAAATCTTTGATCCATCCTGACTGTAGTTTTGTGTATGGTGATAGGCATGGGTCTATTTTAAGCCTCTGGCATGTGGTAAGCCAGTATTTCCAGCACCATTTATTAAAGAGGTTATCTTTCTTTCAATGAGTGTTTGGCCCCTTTGTCAAAGATAAGGCAGCTGAGTGTGTCTGAAGTTATGTCTGTATGTGCTAATCTGTTCCACTGACCCTTAAGTCTGTTTTGGGATTTTTTTTTTCTAATATCATGCGATTTATCAGAGTAGTTTTGTAGTATAATTTCAAGTCAGTGTTGTGACTCCTGCCTTTCTTTTGTTACCCAGTATTACTTTTACTCTTGGTTCCAGATGAATTTTATGAATGTCTTTTCTAGGTCTGTGAAATATTCTAATGGTATTTTAATTAGGATTTCATTGAACCTATATAATTTTGGGAGTATGGCCATTTTCACAATGTTGATTCTGTCTATTTAGGAGTAAGAAGTATATTTCCATTTTCTGAAGTCTTCTTCAGTCTCTTTTTTCAGAGTACTATAATTTTTGCTGTGTAAATCTTTTACTTTCTTTGTGAGACTGATTCCTAAATATTTCATTTTTGGGGGTGGTATTGTGATAGGCATGGTTTCTGTAATTTCTCTGTCAGTGTGTTTGTTATGTGTCTGTAGAAATGCTATTGATTTTCCGTGTGGACTTAGTATCCTGCTACATTGCTGAATTTGATTATTAAATCTACAAGTCTCAGTGGAGTTTTTGAGCTCTTGTATGTACTATATCTTGTCACTGTAAATAATGATAATTTCACTTCTTCATTTCTAATCCTTATTCTTTTTACTTTTTTCTCTTGTACAATTGCTCTGGATGATGTTTCAGAACCACATTGAATAGGAATGGTGATAGTGGGCATTCTTGTCTTACTCCTGATGTTAATTTTTTTTCAGTTTTTGTCCATTAAGTATAATGTTCTCTGTTGTTATGTCCTAAATGGCTTTCATCAGATTGAGATAAAGACCATTTATTCCAATTTTCTGTAGTGTTTTTATTATGAATGAATGTTGGATTTTGTCAAAAACTTTCTGCATCTTTTGAGATGATCATGTGATTTTTGTCTCTCGCTCTGTTATGTGGTGTATTATATTTATGGTTTTGCATATAATTAAGCCATCCTTGCAGTCCTTGGATGAATCTCAGTTGGTCATGATTTGCTACATTCTGCTTGAGGATTTTTGCATCTATGTTCATTAGGCAGTTTTGTCTGTAGCTCTCTTTTTTTTATTGGGTCCTTCTCTTCATTTTGAATGAGTTTGGGAGAATTTTTTTCCTTTTAATGAAGAGTTGACATTACATACTCCCTAAATTTCTTTTAGAATTCAGCTGTGAATCCATCAGGACCCAGGCTTGTCCTTGTTGGAAATTTTTTTTATCATTACATTTTATATTTCAATGGCTGATATTGAGTTACTCGGAGTTTTTACATCTTCTTCATTTACTTTTGGTAGTTCACATGCATCTCTGAACCTGTCCATTTCTTCTGTACTTTCCATTCTGTGAGACTAAAGAGTTTTACAATAAGTACTGAGAATCTGAATTTCTATAGTGTTTGTAGTGATTTCACCCTTTTTTTTTATAGTCATTGCATGAATTTGAATTTTTTCTTTCCTTTTCTAAATGAGGTTGACTAGAGGTTTATCAATTTATTTATTATTTCTTTTTTCCATTTTATGTTTTTGGTACAGGGTCTCACAACACAGCTTAGAATTATAGTGATCCTCTTGTTTTCAGCTTCCCCAGTGCTGGGATTATAGGTGTGCACCATCATGCCCAGACTAGGTTGCCAGCTCAGCACACCCCTGGGATGGGGTGGGAGTGGCATGCAGGACTGGGGACTGACCCCTGGACCCTGTGCTTGTTAAAGCAGATCCTTAGTCTGCTGAACTATCTTGCCAGTCCTTATATGTGTTCTTTCAAAGAAACAACTCTTTGACTCATTAATTCTTTGTCTTGCTTTCTTCATGTCCAATGCATTTATCTCTGCTCTGATCTTTATAATTTCTCACCTTCTTTGGGCTTTAGACTTGACTTCTTCTTTTTGTAGGAGTTTGAGGTGTAATATAAGATTGTTTGTTTGGGCTCATTCTGTTTTCCTGGTGGGAGACTTTATTGCTATAAATTTCCCTCTTAAGACAGCCTTCATTGCATCCCAATGAATTTCCATCACTTATTTGGAAATAGCAAGTTCTGGGAAGTTGTATCTACATTTTTTTATGGTAAATATTGTGTAATTTCTTTAATTTCTGTGACCCACTGGTTACTCAGGAATATGTTATTTAGTTTCCATGTGTTTATACAGTTTTTGCTGTTTCTTTTGTCAATAATTTCTAGTTTCATTGCATGTGGTCAGATAGTATGTATAAAATAATTTTGATTCCTTTGCATTCACTTAAGCATGTTCTATGTGCTAGCACATGATCTATTTTGGAGAATGTCCCATATGAGGCTGAGAAAAATTGTATTCTGTCGTTGTTCAGTGGGACAATCTGTACAGGTCTACAAAACGTATTTCTTAACATGTTTGGTTTAATGCTGCTATTTTTTTGCTCATTTTTTGCACGGTTGATCTATCCATTTGTGTCAATGGGCTGTTAAAGTCCCCCAACACAATTATGTTGTTGTTCATTAGATTTTTATTAAAAAGAGAGACAAGAACAAAAATTTAAGATTTCTTGAAAGCAAGTGGTGATATTCAACCATATGTACAACCTTACATAACTACATCTGTGAATCTGAGCAACAGATTTAAAGATAAAAATAGATAATATATCAACCAGTGTTAATCATCTATTCTTGTTTTAAAAGTCTGTAACATATACATTGTTCTTTGTTACCCTGTTTGTTTTGATTTCTCATTTTTGTTCTTGCTTTTGATTTTATTCTTCAAAATAAAATGAAGTTTAAAAAATAATTTTCTTTTATTTTGAAGAGTAAAAACAAGACCAAGAAAACACAAAGACAGAAACAGGGTAACATATAACAATACATATTTTACAGGTTTTCAAAACAAGAATAGCTGATTAACAATAGCTGATAGCTACTTTTATCAACAAGTCTGTTGCTCAGATTAACAGATGTAGTTATGCAAGATGGGCTATGCGGTTGAATATTGCCACATGCTTTCAAGAAATCTTAAATTTTTGTTCTTGTCTCTCATTTTCTTTTATTCTCTTTAATTTTTTTTCTTTAAAGAGAATATAGTAGTAATTAATATGACATTAAAAACAGTGTACATTGAAAAGACCAAATAAACCAGGCCCACCTGTTTAAATATTGTATTGTCTCCCTAGTGTAAGAATTCAAAAGAAGAAAGAAAAACTGAAAGGTATAATAGACACAGTTAAATGGTAAGTAACAGAATTTAAGGATTAAACAATGAAGAGAGAGAAAGGAGAAAAGATAGGAAATAAGGTAAGGGCTAAACCATATAGGTATATATATACAAGATGACTAAGGCAATTGCTCTACGAATTTCCATCACTTATTTGGAAATAGCAGTTAACGGGTAGAATTTTCACCTTGTCTAACTCTCTATGCTGATATCTGTGAACTAAAAAACTACATTGAGAATAGGAATGTGTAATACTAAAATCATGCTTGAAACTCCTGCCATTTTGGTCTACTAAATGTTTACCATTTAAAAAATAAAATTAAATTAAAAATTCATTCTTATAGTTGGCTGCTCCTGCATTAGGTGCATATATATTTATAATTGTTTTCTCTTTCTCTTGTAGTTTTCCCCTAACAAATATGTAGCAATTTTCTTTGTCTCTTTTAATCACACTTGAATTTGACGTTGTCAGCAATCTGAACAGCTACCCCTGCTTTTTTCTGGGCTCCTGTCGTATGGAATATTGTTTTCCATCCTTTGACTTCAGTCGATTAATTTCTTTTTGAGTTAAATGTGTTTCTTGCATGCAGAATATGATTGGATTTTGTTTCTTTTTTGTGTGTTTAGTACAAAGTCTACAGGGGTTCACTACATAGATTGCACTCGTAGTGACTCTTCTGTTTTCAGCCTCTGATGTGCTGGGATTGCAGATGCATTCCACCATGCCCAGTCTCAATTGCCATCTTAGTTCATGCCGGGGGTGAAGCCAGCATGACAGGGTGGGGTTTTAACCCCAGCTGCTGCGCTCTGCCTAAGCAGGCCTTTAGTCTGATAAGATATCTGGTAAGCTCTGGATTTTGTTTCTTTATCCATTATGCTAGTCTGCTTTTTTTTTGATTGGTGATTTGAGGCCATTTATGTTGATAGTTATAACTCATATGCATTTGCTTGTCTTTGTCATGTTGTTTTCCTACTGTAGGATCCCTACTTTCCCCCCTTTTAAATTACTTGCTCTGCTTGGTAGTTCTCTTCTGTTATTGTTAAAGTTGTGGTCATCTTTGTCTCTTTTTGAAATATCTGTCAGTACTCTTTGTAGGGTTGGTTTGGTTGTCATAAATTTCTTTAGTTGTTCTTTGTCATGGAAGTATCTACTTTCTCCATTATATTTGATAGATAGTTTTTCAGGATACACCAATCTAGAGGACTCCAAATACCTCACTCCAAGCTCTTTTTGATTTGACTGTGTTGAGAAATCTGCTGTGATTCTGATGGGCTTTCTGTTATAGGTGATCTATTTCTCCTTTCTAACAGCTTTTTTTTTTTTTTTTTTTTTTTTTTTTTTTTTTTTTTTTTTTTTTTTTTTTTTTTTTTTTTTTTTTTTTTTTTTTTTTTTTTTTTTTTTTTTTTTTT
>PVKA01006578.1:44014-70519 GCA_004027165.1 Ctenomys sociabilis | reverse complement strand
TGGCTTCTAATAGCTTTTAATATTCTGTTCTCTTGCTTAGTTTCTGGGATTTTGATTGCTATGTGTCTGGGTGATGATTTATCTTGATTATGCCTAGCTTGAGTTCTATATGCTTCATTCAGTTAACTATATATCAGATTCTTTTCCCATGCTTGAAAAATTTTCTGCTACTATTTCTGCAAATGCTCTTTTTATGTCTTTTGTGTTATCTCCAGCTGTTTTGTTGATACCTATTAATCTTGTATTATTTTTCTTTGCATCATCCTGCAGCTGTTTTATTGTTATTTCCTTGTTTCTCATTATTTTAAAGAGATGTTTCCCTTCTTGTTTTCTAGCTGCAATGCTATCTTCAAGGTCTGAAATTGTATCTTCTGTTTCATTCAAGAGGGTTTCCCAGATTTCAGTGGATTTCTTCAGGTCCTAAATATTTGACTCCCATGCATTTTACTTATTTCTTGTATTGTTCATTCAATGTTTCCCTCATTTTCCTGTTCCCTTCTTTTTTTTTTTTAACTATGTCTTCCTCAGATGTATTGAAAAGTTTCTTCATGATTGTTGTCATTTCTTTTTTTAACCTGAGAGATTATTTCTGATCTGATTTCCTCCATAACCTGATGGAGTTGTTTCTTTACTTCAGCTGCTATCATCTCAGAAATTTCAGGGGTGGAACTTCCAAGTTCTTTTATGACCTTGTCTCCTGGACTTGTTTTGGGTGGGTTACAGGTCTGAGATTGCCTTTGGTTCCTTCCTTTTATCATTTTTTTCAGTGAAGATAGATGGGTAGGGTGCAAGTCAGCAAGGCTCTCCAGAGTGTGGGAAGGAAGGCTGGCTTACCAAAGCTCCTGATTTGCAGGGTTCAATGTGGTCTCTACATCATTAAGGAGAAGGGGAAAGCCACAGTTCAAGAAGGATCCAGTGTTGAGAGCAAGCCAAAGTTGTGCAAGGCTATCTGGATGGTGGGTTGGTAGAGGGTAGTGCTCCCCAAGGCTCCTTCAGGTTGCTATGGTAGTCACATCTCCATGGTGGTCTTCAGGTCAAGAAGAGGTGGCTGGACTCAGTGAGACTCTGGTGGGAAGGCTGTGGGGAGGGAGGCAGAGCTGGGGCTGCTGAGTCTCCCTGACGGTCTTCAAGGCAAAAAGGGTGACCAGACTCAGCAAACTCAAGCAGGAAGACTAGTAATACATACTTATCACTAGAAGGATTTCTGAGAACTCTAAGATCCTAAATATCCATAAGACCTTTGAGAGGCCAGGTCTCTCCCCCTCCAGATCACTGTGGATGTCTTTCTCAGGTTTGCTTTTGAGGGGCGCTGTGTCCCCCTTCCACATCTTTACTCACCATTTTCTTGCTTTTCTTCTTCAAAGGTGTTTGATTCCTCCCCCCCCCCCCCGCCCAAACATCAGTACTTTATGCTTGCCAGGCAGGCACTTAAGCCACTGAGCTATTTCCTTGGCCCAAGAGCTGTTTAATTAAGCCACAATCTGGACTGGTGGCTTGGGGAACTATTCTCTTTTTTCATTATTCTTTGTGAATTTCATAATTAACTTCTGAGGGAAATTCTCACTTCTTGTATTTGTAGTGAGCCTGAAGCACTAACCGAGGAAGAAGTATATGATTCAACTGGTGTGATGAACAGTCAAGCTTTCTGTGGAACAAGGTCCAGCCTAGTTCTTGTGCCGACTGTTTTGTTCCTATATTGAATGCCAGTTGGGCATGTTCCCCAAATCTCCTTATGCTGATTTTGTTAGGTATTATAATTTTACTCTTTAATTCTATGGTATAAAATGAGTATCGAACAGATTCATTCACAAAAAATAAGATGAAATCTTTCCAAAGTTTTAATATATATCTAAAAATTCTGTTGTTGAGCAACACTTGGAAATATGGTGGAATATTACACTGATTTAGAGCTTGCATTCAGATTGGTCAAACAGGAGCTTTAAAATTTTAGTCTACTAAAGACACTGAAACTGGAGACTGTGAACAAAGCCTTATGACTATGCCTTATGTGCAAGATCAACTAAAAGCAATCTTAAAAGAAATAGCACATTCCCAACATCAAATGGTTAATCAATAAATATGTGTGTATTCTAATGCAAAATGAAGTGTCAGCGAAGTATATAACTATCAATTTTTATGCCTCCTTGGTGAAACTGCATTTCTTAATTCCCTAACTGGTGTTGCAACTGAGTTGGAAATGAGTACTCCACATGCAGCCTGAGCAATACCAGTATAAATACAATGATCCCACCCACTGGGATAGAACTGCATCGAACTACATTTCCTAACAAATGTAGGCTATTATTAAAATATAACACTAATTTACCTATTCATATGCAATTATAGGTTGTCTTATAGACCTCTACCTAAACAAGGCCTTCTTTCGCAATATCTTTTTTTTCTCCCTACATTTTCATGGAAAGTTTAGCATGACATACAGTGCTGACTCCATTGAGAGTTCTTTGTGAATCTTAGTTTCATTGAACTTTCTGATTTTCCCCATGGCCAGGAGCCCTTGCTTCATTCAGGTACATGTAAACACTGTGTTAGTGTGTAGAGACTGGTTTTCTTTCACAGTTGTAGGTGTCGTACAAAGTAAAATGGGAGTAAACAATTTTTCATCAGATCAGGGGAGGTCTGATTAAGGAGTACAAGTGGTGATGGCACGAGGAAACCCTTCTCTGTTAATGCCTGCTCCTTCTTGAAGAATCGCCCTGGGCGATTCATTGCGGTAACACTTCCATTAGGTCCTCCTCTCTCCTGCGCCCTCTCTGTGTTTCCTTGTTCTGCTTCATTTCCTGTGTCCCTTCTGTGCAGTGTAACTGGTGTATGAGCCCTGCTCATTCACATGTACAGGGATCAAACTCAGGACCTGTGCTTGCCAGGTCGTAAGCATCTTAACCCATGATCTGGATTTCTTAAAGTTCTGCCTTCTAAGAAAATAAAGTTTAAGCCAGGCATGGTGGCACACATATTAAGCCCAGTTCTTGGGGAGCCGAGGCAGGAAGATGGCAAGTTTAAGCTTAGCCTCAGCAACTTAGTGGGACCCTTTCATAAAAAAATAAAAAGGGGGTTGAGTGGGGTAGAAAGCTGGGCATGTAGCTAGGTGCCAAGGCCCTGGGTTCAATGCCTAACCTTATGAAGGGAATAGGGGACATTGAAGAACTCATCAGTTGGGATCAAGGAGCTCCAGGTAAGTTACATACCACCCTGTGGAAGCAATAGTCACGATTTCAGGGCTGGGGGAGGGGCAGAAGACAATATGAAAACATCCCTGGAATCATCTGTCATATTAAATTAAACAATACTTATTTGAAAAAGGGAAATTATGTTAAATCTAATGTAAATAAGAACCAATGGGAAGAGATGGAAAAGAGCATTTTATTTTTAATTTTGAAGTCAGTTTCCACTAATAAATAGAGGTGAAGAAACACATTGAAAACACCGTAGATGAGGATGTCTTCTTCTTTTTTTTTTTTTAAGGCGATATGGTATTGCTACTCATTAATTACAAGAAATAGACAATTATATTTTAGATGAGTTAACTTTTGTCCATCACACTAACTTCATCGTGTGAAGAAAACAGCACTTGAATGATTTTTCCCCCTTAATGTGCTCTAAATTATAGCAGAGCTCTGTAAGAAGCAAGTACTTGTGTTAATTAACTCGGAGTAAAGAAGGTCACTGGTATACATAGGGCTCATTTGTGGTGTTAGTTATAGATTTTCTTGGCAATCAGAATTCATCATCAGGTGCTGTAAGCCTGTACAGGTCCACTTTTTTATCCAGTACTTCAGAAATGGGCGTGTTTATTCATTCTTCTCTAAAAGCATTTGAAATGTACTAATAATAATGAGATCAATCTAGGAAATTACACAAATGTTTCAAGGATACCATATTAATAAGTGTACTTCAAATACTGATATTACTGAATCTTGATATTATAATTTTTAGAACTACATATAAATTATTGTTCAGTACTTCACATTTTGCAACATGAAGAATTAACAAATCCTAACTTAAATTGTGAGATGAAAATTTTTTTTGTGGTACTAGGGATCAAACTCAGGACCTTGCACTTATAAGGCATCTTGGCCTGAGATGAAATTTTTTTGGTTTTTTTTTTTTTTTTTTAGCAGTACCAGGAATCAAGCTTGGGACCATGTGCTTGCCAGGCAGGCACTTATGCCACTGAGCTGTATCCCTGGCTCTCAAGATGAAATCTTAAATGCTACAAAATTTTGTAAATAATCTATGATATCAAAATATCATTAGGCTTTAGAGAATCCTGAATAGCTAAAGACAATATTTCAAAAAAATTTATGATTCATTAATGCTTATTTTTAATGTTTACTTAGATTTAGTTTCTTTAAAAGTAAGCCATTATTTTTGTGTCTGATAATTTTAGGGCCACTGTACACATTGATTATGTTGTTCACCAAACATAGTTTTATATATATTCTATATTATTAGATTTACAACTGAAATTCCAGCTAAGGAGACAGCTCAGCAGCATAAGTACCTACCTGGTGAGTGCAATTTCATCCCCCGTACCAAAAACAAAAACAAAACCTCAAAATTCCTTATGCTAGTTAATATTCAATTTTCATGAATGATCAACAATCTAGATTTATTTGTCTTTTCTAGTTCACTCCAATACTAAGTGTGAATCATTGCAAACAAGTTGGTTTTAGGTGTATTCATTAGGTAATAATGACAATGAACTATATGTTATTTCTGTGATAATCTTTTCTTCCTGGGAATTTAAAAGCTAACTGAACATTTAACTTTTTTTTTTTTTTTTTTTTTTTTTCCAGAACTGGGGATTGAACTCAGGCCCTTGAGCTTGCCAGGCAAGTAATTATTCCACTGAGCCATCTCCCCAGCCCCAAAAGCTAACTGAACATGACACTGGTTCTTCTCTTTGTTGTTGCCACAAAACTAGAAAGTTGCCTTCTAACTCAAAAAGACATCAAAAAAAGTTGTTTTATCTAAAGTCTTCTATGACTCAACAGGCATCACTTAATCCCATTAAGCCATTTACTATCTGACAGAATTAATTAACGCACCCTTCTTTTTCTTCTTCCACTCCTCCTGTTACTTGTCTTACTTCAAAAGTAGATTTCTCCTTGTCAAACCAATGAGCCAGTAAGACACGGCCTAGAAAAGCCATTTAATTTTTTAAATTCAAACAAGTATGTTAATATTCATTCTCATCTCTCAGAAACCCAAGGTAGACAAAGCACACAACTTTATAATGTGCCTTCCACCTGCACAGAGTAAAACGCCAGGTTCTTACCTAAAACCTCTACTTTCTTCATATGCTGTGATAAGATTTTTTTCTTGAGAATTATACTTTTTATCAATAAAGATGAGCTAAGGTCTCAGACAAAGTTACTGTTCCTGCACTTCCATTGTATAATCCATATTAATTCAGATTATGAACACAGGACACAAACAACTCATTTCTTATTTGTTAGTTCATCTTTTTTTATTTTATTTTTTATTTTATTTTTGTCTTTTTGAGACAGGGTCTCACTGTTCAGTTCAGGCTGGCCTTAAGCTCACTTTATAGCTCAGGCTGGTCTTGAACTTACAACAATCCTCCTGCCTCAGCCTCCCGAGTGCTGGGATTACAGGCCTGTACCACCACGCCCGGCTGTTAGTTCATCTTTAACAGAAAATGTATGAACACAGCAAAAGACATGAGGCTGTTTCCTAAGTTTATAATTCCTTTATTTTCAGAATCTTAAACACACCAATATTCTAAAATTTTCTTTGGTACCATGGAAGATTTTCCCAGGGTAAGCTATCATAGAAAGATTTGGAGTGCAATCTAGGACCCCTCCTAGTTTCTAAGGTAGAGAAAAACAAAGAGAAGTGAATGAGAACCAGCGTGGCACCTTGATTACATGGGTGTTCTCAGTAAGTCACTTGAAAGAATAAATAATACACAAAGGAAAAAGTCCTAGAAATTGAGATCCTTAGAAGTATCCATGCCCTGTATCCCTTGGGAGTTTCTATGCCCCCTCACACTATGTGTTCCAAATTTAAAGGCTGTGATTTAGAGGGTGTAATTCAGAAGTGAGAGAGGGGGATGTAGCTCAGTGTTAGAGCACATGTTTCGCATGAGCAAGGCTCCGATTCAATTGCTAGCATCAAAATAAGACCAAATCAAAATACAAATAGAGTAAATAGAAACTATATAATTAATCAACGATAAGTCTTGATATAACTTCTGCCAGCCACAGGGAAGAGACCCATTAGAAAATTCCCAAGGCCTTAAGAGGTGGAGACCTACATTATGTGGATTACATAGGAGGTCTGAATCCTTGAATAGCTGGATAAAGCAAAGTCCTGTGGCTCACAGATGAGAAATCAATCTTTGTTGTGTATCAACACAACAAATTTTGGGATTGTATGTTACAGCCTTTAGCCTGCCTTGACCGATGGACTAGCTAGTGTTACTGGTGATGTCTCACCACGACAAGGGTGAAGTGGTTCTGTAGTCCAGAGACACTGAGGTGTCCGAAAAGGACCTCAAATGGGAATCACATCCAATTCTCAGGCAGTGACACAGTGCAAGAGATATCCAGATGGGGCCGAATCAAAAAGAGCAGATGAAAGCTACGCCGCCCACAGACTGTGCAGCAGTTGCCAGAAGAGCTCCAGGAGTAGGCCAGAAAGCTGCTCACCCAGCGACCTCCCGATAACAGACAGCAAGTTCTCACATATCTAACTGCCATCTGGAGGAGGGAAAGAAACTCCAGGGCTGAAGGTCTATCTCAACAGATCATCTAATCCACCTTTGATAATGAATGGAATTTTCAAATAGAAGAACATAATCTGGAAGGAAACTTAAGGAGTCAGAAGGTGTTACTCGGGAAATCTAAGATTTTCTATGTCCTCAGTCTATAAAGATGCTGAGGTTAATCACAGGAAATAATTGAGTTTTAATAGGAGAAGGCATATTAATTACATGAGAGCTTGAGATCCTGTTTGCTCACTCACTCTTCATGTTGTAGCTATGAAATATAATTCAGATTTAAAATAGATGTGGGAAAATTATAGGAAATGCACATACATGAATAAAGTAGTATATGTCAATTCTTTCTATTTCTTTTTTCTTTTCTTCTTTTTTTGGCAGAACCAGGACTGCTTTCTATTTCCAAAACTTCAGCAGTAGAAAGCAGTGCATGGTCTGTTGGTGGGGACAGATTCCCTGGAGATTCAGTTCAATATTAAACACTATGAAAATACAAAAAGACTTACAAGCATTACTGTTTTTTCGGCAAAAGCACTTGCTTAATGACAGATCTTTGTCAAACTGGTGTGTTTGTGGGGGGCTTTGACTGGAAGGTTAATTGACAGTTTTCACAAAGTCCACTGAAAAGAATGGAATTTTAATCTCACTTGACAGATTGCTAAATTGAGTTTTATACCATCTGCTTACTTCAGGCCAATGCATGTGAGTCTTAGATATACAACTGCCACATAAGATTTTTGTTTTTAAATGCAGTCCTAAGTAAGGCCTAGAAACATTATATAAAATTAGGTTGTCCTAGTGTATAACCTACACAGCAGCAGTAAGGAGCAGCTATAAGGAGCTGCACTAGCTGTTGCAGGCCACCTGGACCCCTTTCTTGGAGCAGACTTTCCACATCGTATTTCCAAGGATCTTGGGCTGCCACTTGGAAATTCATTCATATTTTCACCCAGAGCTCCCCCTTGTGATATGTGGTCAGTGCACTGAGGCAATTATTTGTGGTAATTAAAATGTGCACATAGGAAGGCTCTGAAATTCCCCTTCTTCTGTCACAGGCTGTTACTTTTCATACTCACCTGCTATTTTTTGCACATAGACTTCTTTATTGGGTTACTGTCCACTTTCCTTCAGCAGAACGCAGGTGCTCCAAACACTGAGATGGGCTGACCTGCCTTCCCTAGACCCCCACTTTCTGGAATAGCACTTTGTTTTTAACAGGAACTCAATAAAAATCTATGTGTTGAGTAAACTTGAATATTGACTATGAACCATTTTTATTTCTCAGAGCTGATGAAGGAAGATCCAAGCCTTGATTTTATTATTTACCAATGATATCATATTGCACATCATTACTAATCAGCTAGTCCAACACAAAAGAAGATGATTCTTAGAAGTCCTAATATGCTACAAAGAACCCCAAATCAACCCTCCTGTGTAGTGGAGGCACCTAGACTGCTACTGGGGAGCAATTTACTCAGTACCTCTCAATATGTCAAATAGTCTGCTTCTAATGAGTCTATAATTCAGCTACTCAATTATTCCTCTTTAAACTATAGTTAGATTTTATATCTTCAGTGAAGAATTTACATACCTTTAGTTCTTTCTTACGTATCTAGTATAGGGTGTACAGGGTCCCTGCACAGATCAGACGCCAGTGATCCCCCTGTTTTCAGCCTCCCAAGTGCTGGGTTTACAGGCACGCACCTCCACGCCCTTCTCAATCCCTGCCTCAGCGTACCCCCGGGTGGGGCCAGCACAGCATGCTGGAGATCAAACCCAAGCCTCTGTGTCTGCCTAAGCAGGTGCTTTAATCCACTGAGCTATTGGCTGGCCCTTACATATCTTTAGTTCTCAAAACCCAGGAGTTTTAACACTGTTCAAATGTTAGTATATTGCTTTAAGTTTATTTGTAAGATATTTTAAAGTGCTAAACAGCAACTGAAGTTTTCTAGTTACTTTTTAACAGCGTGGCAGCTTATGAGTGTGCGTTGTTCACCAATATCTCTACTATTTCAAGAAATGTAACCAAGCTGAGGTTGGTGAAAAATAGCTATAAACTGTTCCCCCAGAAGGCTGAGGCAGGAGGACTGCTGCAAATTTGAAGCCAGCCTGCCCTCTACAGTGAGACTGTTAACAAAAATAATTTCTTCTTCCTCTTTAGCTTGAGAGGTTAGGCCTAATGTAAATGAAAATCACCTTAAATTAGGTGAGAGCCCAGTACCTGTGAGTGCGTTTTTTCTTTTCTTTTCATGGTACTGGGGTTTGAATTTAGGGGAGTTCTAGTACCACTGAACTACAGCCTCAGCCTTTTAAAAAATATCTTATTATGAGACATAGTCATGCTAAATTGCCTAGGCTGGCCTTAAACTTGTTTCCTTGTGCTCCAGAAAAATCTCTGGGATTACAGCCATGTGTCTCCAGGCTTGGCTCAGAACCTGTGAGTTTTAACTTAGAAATTAGTATTTTCTAAGCCTGGCTATAAGAATGATTAAATTAGAACAAACAGAAAACCTTTTGGAAACCTTTTCCTCATATATATATATATATATATATATATATATATATATATATATATATATATAATTTGTTTTGCTGCTTCTTTTTCTCTTTTACCAGATTAGTTTTAAAATTCCTCCTAAATTTTACTGTGAACTAATTAGTGCAAAAACTGTTATTCACATTGGTTTGTGAGTTTTCCCACACGTTAAAGTTTCCATTAATACCTCTTTCTGAAAAGTTTCTTTTTTTTAAAAAAAGTTGCTTTTTAACAATGGTTCAGTTTAGGAAAATGAATAAATCAAAATCCATGTGATATGGTTTTAATTAAAGACTATTACTCACTTCAAGAATAATTAAAGGAGTGAGACTATTCACATTCTAAGGGCACCTGGCACAAAAGAAACACCGACAGCAACACTTGGGTCTTCCTTGCTCAGTTTCATGGCTGAGGTATCCTCAGACCTACTTGTCATGGGTCAGTCTTCTCAAGATCAGAGATGACAATATTTTCTTCTAAATGTACTGTGCTAAAATTCGTCATAGGACAGTAGGGATTGCCAAGCCCTGCAAGTCTCCGGAAGAAGCTACTATTCCACTTGTAGACGTAGATGGCAAGTGTGGAGATGACCAGGATTATTATCAGTGTCAGTACAATTGCCAGAGGAACAGCTCTGTGATTGGACTCTGAAAGAACATGAAGAAACAGAAGATATTGGTGACACTGAAGTCACATGTCACGTAGTTGCTTTCTATTTTATTATTTCTAAGAAAAAAAAAAAAAAAAAAACAAGTTATCCAAGCTTACCTTTTCCAGGAAGCTCCTTTTCAGTGTGAATATCTAAAATCAATAAAAAATTATAGTTAAGGCTTTCAGCAAAGTCATGTCACTACATATAGCAGGGTTCAGGATACTATGGCCCCTCAGTTAAATCTGGCCACTTATTTCTATAAATAGTGTTTTGTTGGAACTCAGCCATATTCATTCATTTAGGTATTGTCTCTTACTGTCTCCATAAAGCAATACCAGAACGACAGAGAGTATATGGTCCCCACAGCCTAAAGTGGCCCTGAATTTATAGTGTTATTTTATTATTCATGCTCACTAATATACACTCAGTTTTTTAAGACAAAGAATTTACATCAAGACTGAGCACTGTTTTGCAATAGAAATACAAGTAAAATAAAGATTTTGGAGGATCTAATGTGGATTCTTTCCAGCAAGGATAACCTGCCTGGCTCCATGCAAGGATTTTACAATCAGCATCTTCTTACCTCTGTCAGCTAAAGAATCTTAGGAAATGGATAAGTCTTCCCCCTATTTCAGGACTATCTGTTGTGCACATATATCTCCTTCAAGTGGACTATCTCAAACCTGAACTTTGCAGGTTTTGATCAAAGTAAAGCCCTGAGAAAGATGCAGAGGGTGATCCAGAGGAAGCTGAGCGAATGCGTCTGCGAGAGGGAGACACATCGACGCTCTGCTCTCACTCCAAGGGACACATAAGGAATATTACTGAGTTACCAATAGCAAACTACATTTAAAGAAACTTCGGTTTTGTAATATAAAAATAATGTGATACAATTTGGCATTAAATTATGGAAACATTATTGTGCATGAAAGTGTTTCTGTATTAAATGACTATTAAAAGTTATATTCAGGATGAGGAAAGAGAAAGAGTTTTTCTCATCTGTAAAGTGGGGATATTTTAACTGTTCCATTACATTGGGAAGTCATTGTGAGGATAAAAGAGGGGTCATGTATTATAAAAATACTTTGAAGTCATATACATAAGGAAGATGTCATGATTCCGATTTGTTCTTGATACTTAGAGGCTGGTCATAGCTTAGGCTTACTATTGGTTAGCTTCAGTTAGGTTTCTCACACAGAATTATTACTCAGGCTACTTGGGTTTCAAACATTGGTGCACACACTCACAGATTTTCTTCCCTTCATCACAACTGTCTAATCAGTGTCCAAGGCATGATGAGTTTCCCCTTCTGTTGTCCCCTCCTTTTGAGTTCTATCATTGAAATTACATGTACTGATCTTTGCACGGGGTGAGTACAGTTTCGTTGCAGGTAGCTACAGAACATAAAGCAGGTTCTGGTTTCTTTCACCAGGGTGCTCAGCCTATTAGTCTCTGCAGCTTGATCCTTCCTCACTCTTCTTTGTCACTCCAAATAGGATCCTTCTTCTCCAGCTGTCCATTGCTGCCTTTGGCCATTCTAGGCCTTTTGTTCTGCCTCTGTTCCAGCATCTGCAATTCTCTTCATCCTTTGAGATTCCAGAGCCTCATCTGCAGAGACCTCTCCAGCAGCCAAGGGAGCACCAATCCCTCCTTCCTGATGTAATGTCGTCTAGAATCTATTTGGATTACGATAAGTACCTTCCCACCACTCACGATCCTTCTTGGCATCTGTTACGGGTTGTGTCTAGTTGTTCCCACAAAGCCTCGTGTAGTCGTGGGGTGACTTCTAGCACTTGTGATTAATTCACGAATGAATGCTGGGATTATGGATGTGAGTGCTACACCCACCATGGGGCAAATAGCTTGAATACAGTATAAGGACGGGAGAGAGGCTTGCTAGCTGCTGAAGCTGCTGCTCTTTGCTGTTTTTTTTCACTGCCATGAACTGCTGACCTCTGCCATGTGCCAGTCTGCCTTGGAGCCAGCGGAGTATGGGCTGAAACTTCCACTAACTGTGAGCTAAACAAACCTTTTCTTCATTAATTTTGGAAGTTGGGTATTTTGCCTCATTAATGAGAGAAAAGTAACTGAGACAGCATCCTGTTTTAGATTTCTCTGTTGTTTGCAACTGACTTGAATTTCTGGCTTATATTTCTAAAATTAACTTTATCAGTGTACACTAAGTATACTGTTCACAATGAAGTTAAATATAATTTTTATGATTATTTCTAACAGAGAATCACATACACTTGTTCACAAAAATATGTACCAACTATATAGATTCCATTTCCTGGGTTGAAGATGGAACTTCAGCATTCTGAGTAGCATCATTTGAATGAAAGTTGCTGATTTAAGTTCTAGTTCTCTTTGCCTGAGATAAATTCCTCTTTACCTGTTCAGTTAAACCCAGTATGTCACAAGAAAGTCATAGAGTCTTTGTATTTATAAGGATTTTTCTTCCATATCAGTGAAAAAAAAGGGGATGAATAGTCTCTGGTTTGTTTGGTGTAGAATAAAATGATAATGCCAGAACCTATCAAATAATCTCGGAATGCATGGATTTAACACGAATCCTTAAATACTGAAGCGGTAGATTATCAGTAAGAAGGGCAGAACTTAAGTGAAGAGCTATCTACTGACGTCACCAACCTGCCTCCATTTTACATATAAACCCCTTCTTGTCTTGACATGGAGACAAGTGCCACACTCCTTCAGGAATCTGCAGGGCGATGCATTGGTGGGACCTGGCAGGCTCCAGGTCTGGTTTCCGAATGCCCCAGTTTGATTGGCTTGCGGGTGTTCCATCAAACCACTTTATGGTTTCATCTGTGGAAAAATTACAGACTTACTACGAATAATGAGCATGCTTATAAGAC
Organism: Ctenomys sociabilis; assembly: GCA_004027165.1. Lineage (NCBI taxonomy): Eukaryota > Metazoa > Chordata > Mammalia > Rodentia > Ctenomyidae > Ctenomys > Ctenomys sociabilis. The sequence continues at coordinate 57,689 of PVKA01006578.1, read as the reverse complement.
GTTTTAAGTCTGAAGTGGAAACCCATAAAAAGTACCGCCCAAGTTTAATGAGATTGTCATGGAAGCCTCTGCCTCTCCATACTCATTTTCATAAACGCGACCTCATAAGGTGACTATTGACAAAGTTATCTTGTGAGTAACCCTTTATTTAATTTAGATATATTGTTCTCATTTAGTTAGGATATCATTTTTTTAACATAAGAGCTTGAGTTTTAAAATGTACAATGTAATCTTTAACCAACTTAAAGAAGTCATTTGCTAAATGAAAATCAATGTAAAGAAAGAATCCTTTGAAGTTCTACAGCTATGTCATTACAAAATGACTCAATTTCTGCAGGAATTTTACAGTGCACTTTAAATAGGAAGCCAGTAATACACCTAGGGAGGAGGGCAGCGAGAGAGTTCATCTTGGGTGTAGGTGACAAGGTGTGTGTGGGGCACACTGTCTGAAAACTAAAAATAAAATTAACTAAAAGTCAGCCTGTCTTTTATTATCATTATCTGCTAGAAATTCTAAACAATGTCAGTTTTAAAATATTCCTTGCAAGGATAGGCTCACCCCTGCCCTAGTGTACCACTGGAGCAAGCTCTTCACGACAATTAAAATAATCTTCCTTATAAGTAGTACCTTTCAATAACCATCAATTACATAAAGAGAAGAACACCATGCTTCTTTTATTATAAACTCTGATTTCTATGAGCAGCAAATAAGAATTCTAATCATGCAATTTATCACTGCAACACTTCCATAACTCTGCTTGCCATGCTTTTATAAGCATGGAACCTGGGGCATTTTCAAGTCAGTACGGCTGTGGTGTGTTGCGACTGAGTCTCTGGACAGAGCTCCAGCCAAGCCTCGTCACAGTCAGTATAAGGCCACGCTTGTTTGTTTGTTTTGATATTTGTTATTCTGGGATTACTTCAAAGGACAAAAGGGCATACACAGGACAACAATGTTGTTTTTGGGAAAATGTTTAAGGATTCATGATAGTTTTTTTTTTTTTTTTTCCTCCAGCAAATGTGTCCAGTAAGAATTTTCTGGCTCACAGAAAACATTATCACCAGTGGTTTTTTTAGTGCTTTTTGTTGTGGCAGGGTCTTACCATGCAGCTCAGACTTGCAATGATCCTCCTCCTGCTTTCAGCCTCCCCAGTTCTGGGGTTACAGGCGAGTGCCATCACACCCAGCCTCTGTCCTGCTCGGCCCCTGGGGCGGGGCTGGAGCAGCACGTGGCTCTAGGGATCAAACCGCAGTTCCTGCGCTTGCTTAAGCAGGTGCTTTAGTCTGCTGAGCTATCTCGCCAGCCCACCATCACCATTACATCTTAACGGCACTGTATTTCTTTATGCCCTCTCCCCATCTCTACTCAAATTCCTTACTGTTACTGTCAAGTTGAGCATTCAACCAAATCATCTGGACAGAAGAACCAAAAGCTAAGAGCTCTGCCAGGAGAAAGGAATTTTCATCTTCATCCTTGATTGTTAACAGATTAGATCCTACAAAAGAGAAAAATAACAAATAAACAAGTGTTTGTGCTTATACAAACATATAATTAAAAAAATGTTTCCTATATATTTCCTGTACAGTTCAGGATTTAAAGAGCAAACAATTTCATTATTCAACACTGTGTGTGTGTGTGTGTGTGTGTGTGTGCACATACATGTGTGCATATGTGTATGCACATGGGCACGTGAGCTTGACCCTGGGGGCCCAACCAGAGCCTCATACATGCTAAGTATGTGAGATAGCACTCAGATACACATACACACAACCCCAAAGTTTCCTCATTAATAAGAGATTTTTTATTACAACTTTAAAGCAAAACCATATTTGCTAAAAGATATAGGCTTATGCTTGAGAAATTAAAGCAGTATTAATTTTAGAGAACATTAGAAATTCATAATGCAGTGCATTTGAAAGGATCTTTTAGGAAAAGTGCAATACACTGAGAAATTATTTTATATTTTCAAATTCTACATTGGATATATATTGCAATATATAGTTGTATACATTAGCTGCCCTTTAAACAAAGAAACTCAATAATATGCACTTTTTAGTAGTTTTTCTTTTACTTGTAATGTCACTAATCAGACACACGATGGAATCACATTGCTTACTGAAATGTCAAGAGGGAGCACATGAAAGCATTTTACCATCACAAAAGAATTACCTTCCTTTTTGCAAAATTCATGAGCAGCCTCAAAATTCCTACTGTCTAGGACTGTAGAAAAACTGTAGCAATTACTCTGAAATTTTATCCAGGGTATAGATGTTTCTGAGCACAACACTGGTTCTTCAGATGGTTTTGTCTCTATAAAGAAAAACCAGTTATGATTTCAGGGTGGAGGTGGGGTTCATCTACTGAAATAAAACATTGCATTATATTCTATGAAAGACCAACGTAGTAAGATTTTCTTGGTAATGCTCTGAAAGATTAGATTTCAATTAAATGACTATAAAATTTTAGCCAGTTTTTAGCATTTCTGGCAGAAGCAATCCTCACCTAGGCACAGCAAGGTATACTAATACAGAGTTCTGTGGGCTCACTTTGAGTCCTGACTGGTTCATGTTTACAACAAAGTTGGGACATCTGGAAAATGTGATTTTTGGAAACAGTGGCAGAAAAATGGTGCTGGCAAAGGGATTTCCAAATGAACAAGCTATGTTCTAGCAGTGCTGCGTATCATAGATTTTAACAAAAACCCTTACTAATAAGCCTATGTGAGAAAATAATACATCTAATAAAGTATCTTATCATCAAATAAAAGGGAACTTTACACCAGACAGCAAGCAAGGCAGTCAGACACATTCATGCTGAGGACCCGGCTCTGCCACTTGCTACGTGTGGCTGTAGGCACTCTACCCTGCATGCAGGTTTTTGTTTGCTTGTTTTTGTAAAGAGAGCCAACAATGATACCACTTTTACAATTTTAGAAGCTAGCATGCATTAGTTCCTGGGACTTCCCAGACACTCAATAAATTTATTATTTTCAAAAAGGGAAGAGCAGGTTTTATAGCACATTAGGGACAGAATTATTTACATTATGTATTCTGATATGCACAATAAATCTTGATTAACAACTAATCAAAGCCTCAGTCACAGTTCTCTGCTCATGCTCCTGTTGTTTGTTTCAGGTCTGGCTGTCTTCCTCTCCCTTACCTATAACCTGTGATGTAGGTAAGTCTCAACGCCAGCTTTGCCTCACACATGCCCTGTCTCGCCATCTCTGTTTTTGTCCCAGCTTTTCTCCTAAGAATGCTTCAGCATGTTCTATTATTGTCCATTTACATCTCACTGTCTCAAGGCCCATCTGCACTGCCATGTCCTTCAAGAAGCCCTTCTGTGTTTCCCCAAACAGATACGATGCATTCTTTCCTTCAGGATTCCTCCAGCGCTTGCCATTCTATTTGAAAGCCAGGCCTGGAATAATAGTCATTTGTCTTTACATCCACTGACCAGGGATTTCTCAGGACTCATGCCCATCCCTCTGCTCAATGCATCCTTACAGCAAGAGGTACACAGGACATATTTTCGAGTTGAATATGATGTACCTACCAGTGGGCACATGACAAATGGCACCCTGCAGAAATGACTCGCAGGCTGCACTATGCCACCGTCCATCTGTGTCAGCAAAAACACAGTCACCAATGAAGGATGGCTCTTCTTCATTCCAAAAAGTGAAAGAGGATTTGGTGCCATCTGACCAGTCAAAATGGCGGCCATTCTGTGGAGGGAAATGGGGTCATCATTTGCTTGGGTTGCTGTGGCAAGGTTACTTGGGATACTGAAGCATCCCATACAGATTTTTACTTCCATAGGTTTCTTTTTTAGTAAGACGGTTTATGAATCAGCCTAACCAAAAGGTATATGTTCCATAAATGATATCTTTTTTGGCTTTCAGGAATCCTTGCCACCAAAATATCTGAGTAAGTAATCAGAAGGAAGCAGATCAAAATCTTTTGTCTTCATACCAAAATAAATTCCAGATTAATCAAATATTCAAAGATAAGATTGAAAACATAACAATGTTAAAGAAAACTTAGCTATATTTAAAAAATATACTTGATGTATAATTTAAGTCATATAAAATCCAGAGATCACATAGCAAAATTGACTGCACAAAATTAAAACATTTTTGATACAAAAATACAATAAAAACTATACAATACCATTCTTCCACTCATCCCCCTGGCAAAGATTAATACACTGATAATATTGTGTACTAGTAAGGATACGAAGAACCCTAGATAAGACAGCAGGCATGGCAGCTACACCTGTGAAGCCAACACTTGGCCAGTTTGGGTTACACAGTGGATTCAAGGCCAGCCTGAACTACATAGGTTCTTACAAAATAAAATGAAAAACAAATAAAACTCACAAACTAGATGTTACTATATGGTACATAAATGTGAACAAACTCTTGGAGGATGATTTGACAGTACTTGGTATAATTTAAGTATGCTTAGCAATTTCACCTCTGGAAGTTTATCCTAACTTTGCAAATGTTTTTTGGTTGTGCAAACATGCATTCAAAGGAGAATGTCTTAATGAATTATGACATGGTATATCCTTATGTCCTACTTCCAGAGGATGCATGAAATTTTTATGTGTTCAGGAGGAAAATTACAGAAGACACATTAAATAAAAAGGAAAATTTATGGAGCATATTTGCAATATGATCTCATTTGTGTTTAAAACACAATGTATGCATTTCTCTATTACATGTGCAAAATGTAGATACACCAATAATTTCTAGATGGCACACAAGAAACTGCTTACAAGGGGAATGGAACTAGGGTTTAGGATATGATTGAATTTAATTTTTGCTATGCTGTATAATACTTTTATTTATAAATACCAGACAAGAAAACAAAAAAATCTTACCCTCCAAATCCCACTACTAAAACACAAAACCTACTCCTCACATGTTAACTTTCAGGAGATACTGAATTAATTAACAATCAACTTTCTAGCCAGGAAGAATGAATCATTTTTCTCAGGAACCCCTGATATGTAACAAATTACCATAACACAGTGCTTTAAGTTCAAGATGTATTCTGAAGCATAAATGTCGTAGGGTTCGTGGGTGTTTGGAAGTGTTCTGAGAACTTTAGAGGAGCATTAAGTCTGAAAATTAAGCAAGTTGGGCTAGCCAGATAGCTCAGCAGACTAAAGCGCCTTCTTAGGCAGAGCACAGAGGCCGGGGTTCCATTCCTGGTGTGCAGTGCCGGCGCCTCCCCTGGGGTGCGTTGGGAGGGCAATTGGGACTGGGTGTGGTAGTGTGGGTCTGTAATCCTAGCCTTGGGGGGCTGTAAACAGGAGGATCACTAGGAGTATGATCTATGTAGTGAGACCCTGTACACACTGTACTAAATTCCTATAAATAAATAAAGCTAAAATAAAAAAAAAAATTAAGCAAGCTGATGTTTATCTTAGAAAGATGGATACTCTTGTGTAGTCATAGAGTTCATAAGGCCAGTTAGCAGTTTTTGTGCAGACAAGTACTTAAAGCTTACATTTACTGCTATTCTTAGGAAATTATTTTTTGTGCTCATTTCAGTGGCTACCTCCTGTCACTAGGAGGTAGATGTGAGGCTCACGTAGGCACAGATGCTCCAAAGATTTAGGACACTTACATCAGTGGTGAATAGTCCGATCCAATGGGCACGTCCTAGGCGGCTGAGGACCACAGTGAGGAAGGCCTGATGGTACTGGTCGGCAATGCTGACAAGTTCTGCTTTGTGCATCAGGCAGGCTTTTACTGCAGCATACCAAGTCATATTTGCATTAATTATTTTGTAAACTTTGTTTCCATATTCTAAGGTACTGGGGATTGGAAACATATCTGATGCATTTACATGGTGTCCAGAAGTATCTAGAAGAAGAACAAGAACAAAAACCTTGTAGCATCTGATATGAAAGGAGAAAACAAAATTTATGGATCCTTGTCACCATGACCCATATTGATTAGGAAATTTTTCTTCCAGAATTCACTACTTTGAAATGCAGATATTACCTGAAAGTATACACCAGGTTAAAGAATGAGAACACTTAGGGAATTTAATAAATGGGTTTCTTTAAAAATATAACTGTAGGACCGGCCAAATAGCTCAGTGGGTTAAAGCACCTGGAAGCAGGTGCAGGGGCCGGGGGTTCAACCCCTGGGCCTGCCGTTCCTGCCCTGCTCTCAGAGTGTGCTGAGATGGCAACTGAGACTGGGTATGGTGGTGCACACCTGTAATCCCAGCTCTGGGGAAGCTGTAAACAAGTGGATCACTATGAGTCCGATCTAGTAGTGAGACCCTGAACATTATGTAGATCCTTCCTTAAAATGCAATATAAATATGGCTATATATTCAGTCTATATAAATGGACTGAATCATTTCTGGCTTTTCCATTTCTGACTACTCTTGCCACTTTTCGGTAGAGCATTTCTTTAGTCAGGGTTCACTCCAGTAGCTGCACTCTACACCGCTCAGTCAGAACTCTGTATTTGATAAGAGATCACTAACAAATATAATATAGTAATAGATCACATTGCAAACCTGATTTTACAAGTGCATATTCTCAGATAAAACCCTTGATTAAACTTCTGATGCTGTGTGATTGTCATTACCATGGTCTAAAAGGAATTTAACCCAAGTTAATAAAAACACAAATACACACAGTTGCTATAAACCCTTACTACAAATGTGTCTCTTTTCAGAGTCCAGATTTATAAACCAAAAGGCATAGTTTTTCCAGCATGCCACCGCAGGGATCCTCTGTCCACAAGTGGCCGTGGGCAGAGCAGAGGCCAGCCCTTCTTGGACCCTTTGGTGCTTCTCTGTGCTTGTGCACTAGCCGTTCGTTGTGCTATGTGATAGGATTGAGTTTAGCAAAGCTAAAACATGAAAACAAAGTTTCTATACCACTTGATCTAAAGTGACTTGAATTACTCTCTGTGTATTCAGTTTACCACATTTGAAACCACTGCAAAGGAGCATGGGAGATATGGATATGGCCAAAAGACAAAAACAAAACAAAACACATAGATATAATCCCCTTTCTGTCCCTAAATAGCTGAAGCAATCTTGGGCAAATTAATTTCCCTAAACTCAAATTTCTGGTCTATAAGAAATTAATAAGGTCTTCTTTTGAGAGGTGTGGGTTGGAATTCACTGAGATGGACATACAGGTTACATACTGTTATATCTGGATAGGTGGGCACTCAGGAATGTCGCTTATCACTCTCTTCTCTTACTCTGGTCAAACTCTTCCACAATAAATTGGCAAAGTGAGAAATTGCCTCTACCTGAAATCACTACTTCCATATAGCAATAGCAATACTACAAAACCAACATGAAATTATTCTATGTGCCAGCTAACTTGTGATAGATCTTGTTGTTATTCATTTTATTCTTTGCTACAAGTCTATTTGTCTGTGGTTATTTGTACTAAATCAATGTAATAAAAGTAACTATTTCAAAATGATGAGAATCAGTAAAATCAAAGTACAGCAGAGTGTGGTGGTAATGCTGTACCAGATTTATAAACCAAAAGGCATAGTTTTTCCAGCATGCCACCACAGGGATCCTCTGTCCACAAGTGGCCGTGGGCAGAGCAGAGGCCAGCCCTTCTTGGACCCTTTGGTGCTTCTCTTTGCTTGTGCATACAGATGATTATTTGTATGCACAAGCACAGAGGCAGAAGGATTACTAGTGCAAGCCAGGCCTGAACTTAGTGATTTAGTAAGACTCAATTTCAAAATTTAAAAATAAAATAAATAAAAAGGGCTAGGGATGTAACTTAGTGAGAAGACCCTAGGTACCACCAAAATTCCACAGCTCCATTAAAATAAACTAATTGCAGTTCTTTGTATATGTGATCCAAATGCCAATTTGACTATTTTCCCTCATTGACATATTTTTTGTACTTTTACATAAATGAATTACATAAATGCTTATATAATTAATTCCATCAAGTTACATCAATGTATAAGTGATTTTCAGCAATATGATTTTGTTGCTAATTACTCCAAAAAAAAAAAAATCTATTGAAAGTCAAATTCCAAACTAGCAGGGGTACATCCTGACTTTGCCTTTCTCTTTCTTTTTATTCATATCTCTTTTCTTTTTTTGTAAATATTTGGTTGTTACAGGGTCTCACTATGCAGCTCGGACTCATAGTGATCCTCCTGTTTGCGGCCTCCCCAGCACTGGGACTACAGGAGTGTACCACCATGCCAGGGGGCGGGGCCAGTGTAGCATGTGGTGCTGGGCATAGAATCCCGGTCCTTGCACTTGCCTAAGCAAGTCACTGAACTATCTCACCAGCCCTACTCATATATCTTTTGTCTCTCAGTCATATAAGAATTTTTAGGCTCATGCTCAATTGTGCACACATTTTTATGGCAAATAAAAGAATGGAACTTTGGCGTTCATTGTAATTTATAAGAATTCATTAAGTTGAATAAAACTTTCATAATAATAATTTATGAAACCATCACTTGTTCACCATATGTTAGGAACTATATTGGGCATTACATATGTATAGAATGTTTGAATTAGTTACTGCCTGCTTTGAGAGATGCTAAAATCAAGGTTTTTAGGTGGTGCGTAAATTGACTGAAGTTTATTTGCAGAGGTGAGGTAGGAACTCTTGAAGGAGTGCTTCAGGGCCAGTGTTCCTAACTACCACTAGTTGCAACTATCTAAAAAAAACAGCAGCAACAAAACAAAAAACCACCAAACTATTAGTCCTCAAAATACCAAAAAAAAAAAAAAAAAAAAAAAAAAAAAAAAAAAAAAAAAAAAAAGAGGAAGTGATCCCAGAGGGTAAATTTCAAGAAGAGAACACTTTCACAGCGGAAAAACCATCACATTTAACTGAGAGTTCTTAAGTGTGTTACTTTTTTGAAGCCTTAAGTTCTTTATCTATGAGATAGGGAGACTTTGACCTACTTCAATGTCTTGAGGACTTTTATGTCCTAATTCTTACTGGCCAAAGGTACAGTGCCAAGTTTCTCATAAGGGTGCAAGTCCATGGTATACTGATAGGCTTTCTTTCCCTACAAGGCTCCTCCCCTCCTATGTTACTCTTGCTATTACAGATTTACTATCTTTTTTCAGTCCCTGACTACTATGCGTAAGTGATAACTGAGAACCAGAAATGGAGCATTACAGGAAGTGCTTTTCGGAGTACAGAGTAAGAAGTGAAATTCTCACTCTGAGTAAGCACTCTGGTTGCCGAGAGTTTTGTTGCTGCTGTTTTTTTTAGATAGTTGCAACTAGTGGTAGTTGGGAACACTGGCCTGGAAGCACTCCTTCAGACTTAAACATGCCCTCCCAGAGTGGTGTGTTCCAGACACCCAGTGTTCGGTGACATCAAGAGCTGTGGCCTTTTTTATGACTCAGGATCACACACAAGTTATGCACATGATTTATTGACCCCATTGGCCATTTGAAATCATGTGATGCTATAGTTCAGACCTTAAATTTCTCCCAGGCCCATTTGTTAAAAGACTTAGTCCCCAAGATGGCTTTACTGGGAGGTTGTATGTCACTGGGGGCATGCCCTTGAAGGGGACTGTGGGACGTTAGATTCTTTCTCCTTCCTTCCTTTTTGTTTCCTGGACCTAAGGCGAGTGGCTTTGCTCTGGATATGCTCCCGCCAGGGTGCTGCTTTGCCCATTGTACCGGGACCTACGTAAGTGTGAGCCCGTGTCAACCTCATGCTGCCGAGCACCTCAGGCTTTGGCATTTCACACCCGAAATTATGGAGGTGGGGGTTTCTGATCTTCAGTTCTAGAAAGCATATCCCATGTCCTATTTAGCCGCAGAGACCATATTTAGGCTTCTGAGAAAGCAGTGAGTATGTATTGGTCATTGTCTCAGTTATTTTCCTCAAAATCCCCGACACTCAGAATTCAGGAAGGAGAGGTTTCTTTAGCTCATAGTAAGTTCCAGGGCAGAATGGCAAATGGTAGAGGGCAGAAAAATGGAAAGGGAGAAGCAGCTGAGGTAGCTATCAAGCCTCTCTCCCCTCCCCATGTGGTATGCAGGCTCTCCACCCAGGGTGAGTGTAGCACTCATACCCATAATCCCAGCATGGGATCATGAATTAATCACAACCTTTAGAGGCCTGCCCCAATGGCTGCATGAGGCTTTGGGGGGACAACTAGACACAAACCATAACGGTCATTCTCCTGATTCTTTTTGAAAATTTTCTGGGTAACATTTAGCAATTCTCCTGAGCAGACTTTGTTGTGGCATAGATAGTTGGAATACATTATACAAAGGCCCATGTTTTGAAATTTAACCCCCATTCTGAGGCACTAGGTGGGTGGAAACAGTCTGAATATTAGGTTAGAGGGAGGACATTCAGGAGGTGGCTAGGTTTACACAAAGTCATCAGTCCCGGTGGAGTTTCCGTAACTGAATACTGGTGGCTCTGCAGGGAAAGAGATAGGATACAGCTGCGCTCCCATCTCTTGCCATGTGATGTCCTGCACCACCCTAGCAGGCCACCAGGAAGAAGCCCATCACCAGATACACACGTGTGATTTGGAGCCAGAATCCGGAGCCAGCATGGGTTTTGTTTGTGAGGTAGCCTGATAACTGCATGGCAGTGTTTCATTATAGTATCACAAACCAGACTATTGCAAACATATAATCATAGAACAAAGCAATAAAACCATGTAATAGGCCTCAAGTGGCTGCATACACTTGACTGTCAGTCGAGTGGCTTCAGCAGTCCTTAGAGCACAACTAAAGGATGTAGTCCAAGGGTAGAGGGATTAAATAAACATGTAAAACAAAGAACTAATGCTGCAGAATGTTAGCTGTGGAACTGTTTTCGTTACAGCTGTGCAAGGCAGATATAGGAGATAGAAGGGGCCAAGAAAGTGAGAGGAGTCAAAATCCAATTATTTCTTACCCTGCATTTTTTCACAAACAAATCCATAGCCTTCTTTTCCACAGTCTTCTAAATACCATTTTCCAGTGAAATGAAAATTAGGATTACTTGACAGCAAGGCACAGAGAGGAATATGCTTGTGAACTTCAGTGGCATTATGATTTGGAAGCTTTAAAATAACATACATGTTATAAAACATGGCAACATGCAACATTATTACACCAAGTTTTCATTTAAAACATAATCATAAACATCAAAACACCACTCTGTCTTTATTTATATTTAGTGAAGTTATCCACAAACCACCCCATGACCTCTAAAATAACCATTGTGATGAGTGAACTACTACATTCATATGTGAAATTATATGACTAAAATTTGACATGTTAATAAACTAAAATAAATTTGTACATACAAATTTTGAAAGAAAAAGCTTTAATAAACAAGGCTTGAATAATAACTTGAAATAATTTTGTTGAAAAATTTTTTTAAAAACCTTAAAACTTACATTAATTATATCAACTGGAGACCAGTTAGAATAAGCCACGGGCTTTCCATTCAGCCATTTTTCATAATCATTACTTTGTAACCCTATCCACACATTAGTGGTCTGGCCATAAAGATTCATAGTAATGAAAGCTGAAAAATAGGAATACATTATCTAATTTAATATCTCATAAACCATTTGGGTAATCATCAAATTCTCTTTAGAGCTCTGATTGTATTTGATAGCAAAACTTAATTAGGGATCAATTGTAGAATTTGTTATTTTGTCCTTGTTAAGGTAATGTAGTTTCTTTCATTTTTGTTTCAGCTTAAATTGACAAAAATTAGCTCCATACCCTAAGATTCCATCATATCATTAACAAAGCAATGTTCATTCAATGTTTTTTTAAGTAACAGAGGATTTATCTACTGTAGTTAAACTAAAATGCATAACAGCTTAAATATCAAATAAAAGTGTGTAGGTTAATCTGAAGGGATCTGAGAATTATTCCATGCAATTATAGTAGACTATGTTTAGGATTATTTTAGCCATTTTGAAACAAAGATAATAAATAAGTCTTTATTCTTTCCAGCTACTGGCAAAATCAAAACCTCCAAAGTGCATGGGCAGGGGAGATGGCTCAGTGGAGTAAGCACTTCCCTGGCAAGTGCAAAGGCCTGAGTTCAATCCCCGGTTCTGCCAAAAAAAAAAAAAAAAAGTCACATTTTCTGTAAGTATAATATCATGTATGCACCTTGTCCGATACCAAAACAGTATGAAAACAGTTTGCAATGTATTAATTTATCGAATCTGTCTTGTTAAGGTGTCGTAAAACTGTCTGATTGATATATGTACTTCAATAAAATAAAAAATAAATTAAAAAAAAAGTGCAGCAATTCATAAAGCAAAGTAGTATACGGACTTTTATAGATGTTATGGCATAAAACGTTAATCAAACTGAAAACATCTATATACTATAACAATATAGTATTTTAAATATTGATTTGGAAATGTTAACATTTTTGGAATGTTTTAATTTCTACATAAATAACAATGTTATTTTGGCCCCACCGAATCCAGAGCACTCTACCTTGTTCCACCTCACTCTCGATGGTCACCAGTGTCCCACCTTCTGCAGTGCAGAAACCCAGAGCTTCTGTCCAGTTCGTTAGATTTCTTGGGTCTTTGGGGACCATTATTAATAGGCACTATCAACAAGCACCAGAACAAAATGTTAGTTTCTGTTTTTTTTTTTAGTACTGGGGATCTCAGGGCCTTGTGCTTGCCAGGCAGCTTATGCTGCTAAGCTGTATCCCTAGTCCTAGGGATATATTTTTCTAAATGAATTAAAAATTTCTCAGAGACACTAAAGATCAGCTGTGAAAATTCTCATAATTTTCTTGGGCAGAAATAACTAATTTTTCTTCCAGCTTCCACCAATGTATTAAAGTGACACAAAGAGAAGAGTTCTCTGAGCACATCAGTGGCTTGCCTGCCTTTGCCAAGCAGAGCAGAAGCAAGGGTGCACTTTGCCATGTAGGTTTCCACTCTGCTCCCTGGAAAATAGCTGTTACTGCTAAGAAGGAGCTGGCCAGCATGCCAAGTGTGAAGTGGCAAATTTAACCTCAGAGGAAGTCTAGGAACGACAATGATTGGCTTACACGCATGTTTGCTCAGCTAAGAGGGGATACTGACCAAGCAGGACACAGCACTGCTAAAACTCACTAAATACACTTAAGTTAGCTGTTTGGTGAATAAGTCAGTTGTGAGAAGCCCGGGGTGAAAACACCCGATGAGAGGAGAAACTGTAATGGGGAGACTACAAAGTTAGGAGGACAAATGAAGAGGAAGCTGCCACCAGCGTTAAGTGGAACCCAAAATAAAGGTTGTAGGACTGGGCAGCCAGAGCCCATTGCTACAGTGAGAACTGTGGCATAGATATTTTTTTATTATAGGCTGGGGTGGGAAATGGCATGGTACATACTAGGCAGGACTGGAAGGATCGAAGATAAGGTTTCTCTTCTTCTGTGAGGCTTGGTGATATTTCAAAACATTGGTAGGTAAGAGAAAGAGAACAAAGCGAAAGGCCAAAATAGATAAGGCAATGTGCCAGAAGTTGGGAGAGACTTCAGGGAAAAGGAAGTTCCATCTGGAGTTTGCTTTGCGTGCTCAGTTCTCAATGTGATAAGCATAGCTAACCCCAGTCATTGACAGGTGTAGTTCCAAGATCTTGTTACTGAGAAGATCTGTTACAGAATGATCCTAGGTTATTACTGAGAGAGAGAGAGAGA
>PVKA01006578.1:0-43914 GCA_004027165.1 Ctenomys sociabilis | reverse complement strand
TGGTGGTGTGTGCCTGTAATCCCAGTGCTTGGGAGGCTGAACACAGGTGGATCATTACAAGTCTGATCTACATATTGAGACCTTGTAGACCCTGTAACAAAATGAGAGAGAGAGATTGGGTGATAGACAGAGGCAGAGAGAGACAGAAACACACAGAATTCTTTTCTACCTTACTTTGGAATAATTATCTTTCTTCCCTGTAATTCTTTAATTTCTAAATCTTTCAGTTTCTCATCAATAAATATTTCTTACAAACAGAGCCACTGTCTTACTCTTCTCTGCACATCACATTAGAGAAGACCCCAATAAATATTTACGGAACAAAACGAGTCTAAAATGGTTGTCCAATGAGATGAGAGGCTTCATTCTAAGGTGTCCTCATTTTAGCCTAGTGTTTGTAAACCATGCTATCTTGTCTCCCAGGGCGTAGTCTGGCTTTCTGGGCTGCCACACCTCAGGGGATACTTGCTCTTGGCACTAGGGACCCTGCTGAACATCCTGCAATGTGTGGGATAGATCCTTTCCTTACAACAGAGGATCATGCAGCCCCAAATGTCAATGGTGCTGAAGTAAACCCTTTCAAAACCCAGTTTTCACCATGTCATTCTTTAGTTTACATCCTTCAGGAGTTTGCTGTTACTTTTATGTTAAAACCCAGGAACCTTGATCTAGTCTGAAGTTGATTTACCAAGCAAGAGAGAAAATGCAATTTTAATTCTTCTGGTCTCTTTGGCCTTGTTTGCTTCACAAAGAAACTGAATTGGCTTTGAAGGAGTTCAATTTTATAACAACTATCCTTTCATCTATTTCTTTTCATTTTGTCCATTTCTCCTAATTACAAATTCTAGAGAGTGGCACACACTAATTATTAGAAAGTCTTATCATTTAATGTGAATTCACTTTGTGCTCAGACAGTGGCACTAATGAACCACTCAGAAATACCAATGAACCTCATTGGTTCACTTAGCCCAATAAATCTCTCCAGAAAAGCACACCCCCGTTTTTCTCCATGCATTTGCCTCCATCAAGACTTACCAGTTTGAGAGCATGGCCTTCCATAACCACAACTCACTTACTTTTTAAAAAGTACCATATTTACTAACATACTGCAAAAAGCTATTATTAATAATCACATAAAGTGTTAAGATGGAAATATATCATCCTTAATTTTAAGTTTTGTCTTTACTCACTTACAAACATATATATGAGTTTAATGCATCTCTGATTATTATTGTGAATTAGGGAAACCTTACTACATTCCAAATGAATTTTGAATATAAAATTATTTTTGTCTCAAAATAATTTTCTAGCTGAACGTATGAAAAGCCCATGGAAGATCTTTCCTCTGAATGTAATGTTTTCCCACTGTTCCTGCTGACATTGAGTGGCACAGTTAGCATACATTTACTTGAGTCTAAACTCTGAGTGAGAGCTCTTCCCTGGCTCTCTATCGCTGGGGCAGCCCCTTTCTCAGAGAAGACTTCAGTCCCCATTCTCTGTGCTCCATGCTCTCTTCCAACACCACCTTAGCTCAAGCTGAGGCGGACTTTGTCCTCCAATGGATGTTTGGCTCTGCAGTGTGGGTGATACTTTGCAAAATCTGCTCATGTCCATCTTTAGTTTATAACCCTTCAGAAGTTTCTCACCACTCTTAAGTTTAAAAACTAGACACTTTCACATGATATTCCCCTTGCCTGTTTCTTTAGTCTCAAACCTTCCGCTCATCTAGCTCGCTATTCTTTGACTTCGTAAATGTCATACTCTCTTTCACTGTGAGACCTTTGCAAATGTTGCTTTCATGACTCTTCTTTTCTGTTCACCTCAGTTAGGTGTGTACACTTAGAAAATTATATAACTTTATTAGATTTTGACTGTGAGGTCCTGGGGATTGAACCTAGGCCCTCATGCCTGGCAGGCAATCTACCATGGGCTATCTCTGCATTTGGAATTGTGTAAGTTTCTTTATCATACCACAGACTTAAATAAGTAGTTATTTTCTTGATTGATTTGCTGAAGTTTCTTCTCTCTATGGCTTCTACACTCTCAAAGTGAAAGCACTATAGCTATTTTTGAATTCCCAATATCTAAGAGTTAAGTGAATGAATCAGTCAAGTGCTAAGTTGAAAGAGGAAAAAAGAGGACAATGACTCTTTCATGTGTGCAGTGCTAAGGATTGATGCTAGGGCCTTTGCACTGAACTATATAACTACACTTTTATAAATTTTATTTTGAAGCAGGGCATCACTAAGTTACCTAGGCTAGGCTCTAATTGGATCTTCCTGCTTCAGCCTCCTAGAGTTCTGGGATTACAAGCACATACCACCACACCCTTCTGAGGAGAGAATGCTTACACAGAAGAACTATGCCATGCATAGGAAAGAGACAAGAATGTTGGATTCAGAGTCAGAAAACATGAAGCTGATTCTCAGCCTGGCATTGACTTATGTGCTGTCACATCTCAGGAAATTCATACAATTTCTTTAGCATCAAACTTCCCACATATAAAATGGGAATAGTACTTTCCTTTTTAAAAAAATATTCAGTAAAATAAAGAGATAAAAAATATTTGTGAACCAATCCAGTGCAGTTGGCCAAATGGTGAAAGCAACCTAAATGTTGGGCCAATAATAAACAAAAGGTAGTGAATATTACTTTTCTGTAAAAAAAGGAAAGAAATCCTGTAACATGCAGTAATACAGATGAATTTTGAGGACATTATGCTAAGTAAAATAAGTGAGTGGCAAAAGGACAAACACTGTATAATTTGCTCGAGTTATCTAAAATAGCATGCATGGAGATGCAAAGTACAGGGGTGGTCACCAGGGAGCAGGTGGGAAGAAAGACGAGGGGGCTGTCATTCAGCTGGCATAGAGTTTCAGCTCTCCAAGGGTCTGGAAATTTATTCCACAGTCTGCACATACTTAATGCTAGTAACTGTGAATGTGCTTAATGTTATGCAAATATACTTTAAAATGGGCAGGACAGTAAATTCCCTTCTATAAGTATTTTACAAATTAGTACCAAATGTAGAGGATATCAACAGATAGGTTCAGGTCCCATGTAGTTTCATGTCACAAGGGTAAGAGGAAGATCACAAAAGAGAGACTTCCCTGTCAATGCAGCTGAACATTTACACTGAAAACTGGCCACCCGCAATTGAAGAGCAGTCACCCATCAGTATGTGAAATGATCACACAGTTTGGGTCTTTGATTCTCTAAGGGTTAAACAATTATGATTTGAGATGCATTTTAATTACTTCCACCTAAGGCCTATAAAGTTATTTTATTACAAACATAAGGAGTGAAGGGAAAGTCTAGGACTTAATTGAAGACAGTATCAGAAACCATAAATCTGATTTACAAGAGCCCCTTGGCAATTTTCTTTTCTTAAATTCAATTCTTCATGGAAGCATCAGCTTTATGAGGCTCAAGATGACACTGACCAAGCTAAGTTATTAGTTTGTCAATTCAAGGTAGGCAGAGAGTTTTGCTGGTTCCAGGCAGGAAAGACACAAAAGGAGTGGATGGAGCCTGGGCCCTCTGGAGCTGACAGCTCTTCTGAGAGCAGGGGGCAGCACTGAGGCACATGCACACACAGGCACACGCATGCACAGGCACATGCATGTGTGTACACGTTTACCACACACATGCACACACATCACACCTAATAAACTGTTGCGCACTACGAATGACTGCACGGTGGCAAAACCTGAGTGTACAAGTGGGCAGTGGTGGCTACACTGTTTTCCACAAAGTCTTTTGTTTCAAACAAAACCTTTTTATTCCAAAAGGTTTGCTTCTAAATGGGAAACGTCTTAAATCTCTCAAGACACAAAACACTGACAAAGACATTTCAGCTCCTTGGATAACTTATGATTTTTAAAAGCCATCCTCACATTTTGATTACTTTCCAAAATGAGTATCTGTGAAAAAAGAAACGAAGGCAACCTTCTGAGAATAAATTTACCTTATAGTTAAAGTATAGCCATCCTTTGGGACAGGCTCCATATTTTTTTGTTGTATATATTTCTTTTTCAATGACCTGAATCTTTTTTCGCTTACAAATAGCAGGCATAGAAATGGAACACTCCTCAGTACCCCAGAGTCCTGCAGGAGGAATGGGTTAAACATGGCTTAGAAACAATAGTGACTCTGTGGCCATTGTCTATTGATTTCTGGTTTTATAACCGCTGGAGTTTTTCATAATTTATTTTTTGAACCAAACTTAACTACTAATTATAGCGTGCCCTAGCGGCAAGAGCTGACTGGGCAACATGCCAAGGTAATGATTCTAATTTAGGAATGGAAGTTTTGAAATGCTAAATAAATAAAAGAAAGTACACAAGTGATACTGTGGAAATCACAGAACTAAGTCCTAAGAATACTTTACTTGGGTAACAAAATAACATTTATCAAGTAACATTTTTGTTTTGTCATATTTAGCTTCAATATACAGAGAAACAATATTCTGAAACAACAGATGATCATTTACATTTTATAGTTCTCTAGAAAACATGGGTGGAACATCCCTAATCTAAAAATATAAGGTTTTTTTTTTGTTTGTTTGTTTTTTTGGCAGAACCGGAGATTGAACTGAGGCCCTTGAGCTATCTTGGGGAGATAGCTTCTTCTACTGAGCTATCTCCCTGGCCATCCCAGTAAAAAACAAACAAACAAACTAAAACTTTAAAAAAAATTTTTTATTATTATCATTTATTTTTATTTTTTATTTTTTTTCTTTTTGTGACAGAGTCTCACTATGCAGTTCAGGCTGGCCGTAAGCTCACTTTGTAGCTCAGGCTGGTCTCAAACTCACAACAATCCTCCTGCCTCAGCCTCCTGAGTGCTGGGATTACAGGCATGCGCCACCACACCCAGCTTATTTTTATTTTTAGTTTTTACAAAAAAACTTTTGAGCTCTAAGATAATGCTTAAAAAATTTCAGATTTCAAGACATTTCATATTTCAGATTTTGGGATTTCAATAAAGCCTATGTGAATATTCTTAGAGTAAAAAAGAAAAAAAAAGAAACCCTAAATCTTAAACATTCTGGTTCCAAGCATTTGGGTAAGAAATACTCAAACTGTGCAACTATTTTTTTTAAATTAACTTATGAACTTCTAAGAAAGTAGCATTTCTCAATACTGCCCTCAAATAAAATGGATTGACATAAATTTATCCTCCATAAGATATATTCACAACCCTCCTGCAAACTGCTTTTTCTTCTTAATTCAGAAGAGCTATATTTTCAGTCAAGGTCGGGAATATGTTTCTCTAGCATTCAGAACAACAGTTCCAGAAAGGCACAGAGTGCATGCAAATCACAAGGGCAGGTTCTTTTTGTGTGTGTGACTGGCTCAGCCGGACCTGGGGGCGGGGCTGGCGCCTCCTGTGGTGCTGGGGATTGAACCCTTGAAAGCTTGCTTGAGCTCGAAGCTTGCCTAAGCAGGCGCAGTAGACGTTGAGCTATCTTGCCAACCCCAGGTTCAGATTTTTAGTATTAGAAAAATGAGCCGAAAAGATGTGGAACTTGAGGAAGTGTCTGGAAGGCTCTTTCAATGCGCATTAGCCGCTATTATTGCAGACTCAGGAAACAGCCCTTTATGTAGGCTGCTGTGACACCTGCTGGCAAAAGCATGTTGATTAACCCCGGATTTTTCCTAACTGCTGAGGGTCTCCCACAGCACAGACTGTTTCCTGTGCTTCTCCTTTTCCGGACGGGAGGCACAGATTATTTATGAATCTGTTAGAGAAGGCGATATCATTATCTTTTATTGGCTAGAGAGTGGGGCTGGGTGTGAGTGTTCATCAAACAGACTGTGCTGATGAAAATAAAAAAAAAAAAAATATTCCACGTGCATGTGTTTTCAATCCAACTTGCAAACAGTTGTTCTCACAAAGCAAGCAGCAATTAATACCAGTATTAAAAAATACTAAATTGAATGAAGGTTTTCACAGAGATTCAATGTTTGGAGAGATATAAACTGGACACTAGGAAGAGATTTAAAAAAATGGTTCCACACTGAAATTTCATAGATATATCATTTGTCAGATACATTTGTTGGCAGTTTCAATGGACATAGTTTTGGTGCTCTTTTGGTTCATAAAGAAGGATCTATCCAGTTGTGAATTATTTTTTAAAAGATGAATACATTGATTAAATAGAAGGAACGGCCATCCATAAGCCTTAAAAGTGATAAAATTGAGCGCAGTAAACTGAAAACAAAAACAATCATGCTTCTTGCTGAACTGATGCAATATAAAGGCCTACAGAAAAATTTGTACTATAAATCAAAACATGATCGAATAAAATAACCTGTTTTGGAAGAAATGAAGCCACATCTCTGGCTTTGGTTATTCGTAGATATTTCTCTCCCTTCATCCCAGTTCTGGTATATTAATGGTGACCCATCACCCCAACTGTAGAAAAATTAGAAACGTTAAAGTCATGTCATTTTGTGTGTTCTGTTTTTAACACAATTCTTGGACCTCTGGGGGATGGGCTGAAGGTTTGATATTTTATTAAATTCAGAAAAATAATCATGCACAGTACAGTTACTGCAGTTAACAATACTGTTTTGCTGTGCATGTAAACATTTTCCAAAAGGGTAGATTTCTTTTCAAAAGCCTTCTTATTAAAAAATAAATAAATACAATGAGAGGAGGCTTTTGGAGGTGATGATGTGCTTCTGTCATAGACTGGGGTCATGGTTTCATGTGTGTATTTTAAAGCACATCTTTGGCTAGAAAAATGAAAAACTTACAAGTTAAAGATAATGCCCGATGGATATTCAATAAATCAATCACTGAGATCTAGTCCAATCATTGTGCACATGAAACTTGTCAAACAAAAATAAATGTAAATTAATTTAGATTCATACTGAAATTCCTTGTTGGCTTGTTCTTCTTGAAGTCCAATCCACCAATTTGTGCCAAATTTCGATAGCTATTTAAAAAAGAAAGAAAGAAATCAGCATTTATTCTCATTTTCTTTTTTCAGTATTAAGAGTAATGGAGTTGCTGCTAATGGCTTTCTACCCTTCAGTATTTTGCCCAATTATCTAAGCAAGGCCTAGCATCTTACGAAAGCCTGAACCTTCATTATCCTAAGATATTCCCTCCTCATTATGAAGTAAAAGTTGAATCAAACTTTGAAAATAATTTTAGTTTCATATAACATGAAAAGTAAATTTTCCAACTTGATAAGAGGATTTAAAAATGATATAAAGTAAAACAGAAGATGAATTATTATTCTGACTAAAGCATTTATTCTCTTAGTGGTTTATGGAAGTTCATTGTAGGTATCATATCTATTTGAAAAACAACTCAAGTTACAGAGACATCAATATAGATTTTGGATTTTAGGTAGTAGTTTTAGTGTTAAGCTTTAAAGAATATTAGCAATCAAGTAGATACACACAATGTAGAATGTATGGATGCTGCAGAATACAGGGTTTCTCAAGTAGAAAATCAGCTTTTTTATATTTTAACAACAAGTATTAATCACTCAGGCCTGAGCACAATAAGGTGTAAGACTGAAACTTGTAGGTGCATGTGTACATCCACGCTACAGCAGGTGTAATTACCTGGCTCACGAGCCAGGACATCACAATCCCCTGTTTAACAGTAAAAGAGGAAGAAGCAATAAGAATTTCTCAGAGATGTCCTAAATCAGCAAATTGTATGGTATGTGTAGCGTGTGTGTGTGTGTGTGTGTGTGTGTGTGTGTGTGTGTGAAATAGTTCTATAATGCTAAAAATTTGTTAATTTGAAGACATTATCTAAATAGATTTGCTATCTCATTTTTTTTTAAAAGACTGGGGATTAAATTCTAAGGTCTATAATTTTTCCATATGAATTTCAGGTCACCATACAACGGAACCTGGTAACTTGCTAACATTGTAATTTATAAGCAGGTATTTCTACTCTTAAACAGTGTAGCTGTCTGCCACATCAGCAATTTGAGAATAACGCAATATGGAACAACTGTAATTTTGGATCCCTGAGGTGTTGTTTCATGGACATGTTCTTTCGTGCTGAATTTAGATTTCTATTGTCAGACTTTGGAATGAGTCCATTGAGACTGGCTGGGAACTCAGTGGGAGAACCGCTATAATTTCATTCCATCTAAAAAGGTCTCATGTACAACAACAGTGGAACTCGTGGCCTGATTGTTCACTGTCCCAATTAAGGACCTTTAAAGAGAAATTATAATGCCTGCATCTTAAGTGGCATATTTATTACTACCCTAATTATGGTCTGGTAGTCTCCCAGCATATCACTACCTGTTGTGCTATGGCACAGAACTTCACAGGACAACCTAAAAGATACTCAGCATGAAAATCCCAATGTGAAAAATAGATGTTATAAAATTTAGCTTATGTATAAGGTGTTAACGATGGAAACCTTGTTAATATGTATTTGTAAAAGAAATAAGAACAACAAAGTTACTTGGGGTGGGGTGGTTTGCCTGTAATCCCAGCACCGGGAAGGCTGAGGCAGGAGGAGGATCATTGAGAGTTCCAATCCGGCCTTACTGAGACCCTGTCTTAAATCCTGTCTCAAAAATTAAAACAATAAAAAACAAATAGAAAAGAACTAGGAATATAGTTCAGTGCAAAGGCTCTGGATTCATCCCCAGTACTGGGAAAAAACCAAACAACATAAAACAGAACAACAAAAAAAAAAACAACAACAAAAGAGAGGTAAAGGGAAAAGACCTAGAAAGGGCCCCTGGATGGTTCAACTCTGCTGGAAAGATCAATAGAGCCCTTGAGAGCAGACAGCCACCTTGGAGAGAGAGTTTAGAAGTGGCATTTGGCATAATGTGGACTTGTGGCCCTATGTGCTGTGGGCTGTGCTGTTCCATGGCCACAGGCAGCAAAGGGAGTTTTCAGATGACCTTAAGAGTCAAGTGGCATGGGTTCCTGTCCAAATCCCGCCTCTTAGTTGCGATGTGACCATGACACTTCACTTCTGCCTCATCTGCAAAATGTACTAACAATAGACTTTCCACTGAGAGCTGGAAGTAAAGTCCTCTTTATTAGCCCAGTTTTGCTAATCAAGATGAAGAGAAGCAAAATGACTGGCCAGCAGAGGAAGCCTATCTTTCACTTTTTGTTTTTAACCTCAGTAACAGCAAGAAGAACAATTCTCTAAAATCTATGGCTTGTACTGAAACTTGAGTGTCTGAAGTCAGCTTTAAAAACAGTACAGAAGAAGGTGCCAAGCTGAATTTCTCATGGTGAATTTTGTTCAAGTACCTTTCTGATTTTGCTCTGGATGAATTCTTGCTCATGTGCAGAATGAATTGTGAGAAGTTCACCAGCCAGCCAGCCGCAGACAAACTGAAAGGCATCCCATTCTCCACTATGGGTATGAAAAAAGTACTCCGCGTCCTGATAGAAGAGCCAGGACACATCTTAAAGAAAAACAAACGATACCAGTGTCGGAACGCTAAGGAAGGGGGAGGGGGATGGGAAAACAGAAGACGCAAGATACAGGTAGAAGATACAAGATCGCGTACAGGTAGAAATTTCCTACAATGATTGTGGGCATTATGTCTATAGGTACCAATTTTATTGGTACCTATAATGTACCAATAAAATTTTAAAAAGAGATACAATGTAGGCTTACATAAGATATATTATGATTGAACTCAATTTAAATCATTGGAAAGGTACACAAATACATATATAAGTGAATGTATACACAGACATGCATACAACTAAATAAATACATAATTTGCTTTTTTTCCTTGTTCTACCTCACATTAAAAAATCCTTAATAATATCCAAAGGTCAGAGACAAGTACATATATAAAATGGTGTCAAGAAAAAAGTTAGGCTATGATATTAGTCATCAATCATATTTGCTAGCTATCTTGTTTTGATTATTAATTATTGACTTATTAATTTGAATGAATTAGCTCCAGACTGACATAAGACAATCAGGAGGAATGTGAGAATGAATACTACATACTATCAATTCTAGGGGGTAGAACTAGAAATGTGGGCAATACCAGGATAATTCTTACCATGCTCGTACCAGGTTGGAATCTTGGGTGTCACACCTGCAAAGAGAAAGCAAATGACTTTACGGACCTTTATTCATAGGTAAAACTGTCAGAATTACTTCAACTCTAAATGTACTACACTGTATTTAATCTTTTTATTTAAAAAAAACACTTGGAAGAAAAATACTTTGTGCTCTTTCTAAGAATGCTTGAGGAGAATTCTCTAGAGAGGTATCTGATTAAAGAAAGGGCAGGAGGAGCACTTGCTGAGGACCTACTGTGTGTCACACAATAGGCTGCCACCGACTCATTAAATAGTCATTCTACTTCCTTATGATGTCACAGTGGTGTTACCATCTGACTATATTTGTACAAGAAGCATTCTTCAATGTTACCTAGTTACCACTATTCCCAATGAGTTGGTATATTGTGCTGGTGCAATTTTCTTATAGTAAACACATTGTTTAATAAAAGAGTTTTGTTCACCATGAAGATTGCTGGTTTGTAGTCAGGGTGCTTAGCTTTGGAACCTTTTAACTTCATCTGGGAAAATGCTATACATTTAGAAATCAAATATGGAGTGATGGTCTTACTAACATACTTACCTCTTGGAATTTTGCATATCCATTCATGTTTCAAACCACAGTGTAAGGGCAGCAATGTTTTGTTTGCCTTAAACACAGCACAATTTCTTGCATTTTCTCCAATGTAAGTATTGTCTAAAAATGAAGAGACAACCTGCAGCAGATGAAGCCCATTATTCCTTAATGATAATCTTCCATAACAAGTTTGAAAAGTTCAAAAAAGGCATCCGTACACATAAATCATTACAGATTTCTAGACAAAGCTCATAAATGTCTAGATGTTATTCTAGGTAAAGGTTGTTTCGCTTGTGTGGAGGATAAACAAATAAATGTTTAGCATTTTTTCCTTAAAGATGCTTGAGGGGGAAAAAAAAAAGTCAGGCTGCATCAGAAGGAAGAAATCCCAGATGCAAGCTGGGATTGAAGCTTGCTGTATTTCCTAATTGGAAGGATTAGTGTAGTCCTGGGTTCTCGGGTTAATTTGGAGGCTCTGAGATATGCCCGATCTGGGTGTCACCTGCAACGTTGATTCTCTTACAAATATGCTATGCTTTTAGTTTTCAATATCTAAATTCTAAGCTACAGTTAGCTTTGTAATCAAGAAACACTATTCTATGAATGACCGCATCACTCAGAGCAGGGGTCCTGAACAGAGTCAGTCTTCTCAGTTGTTTAATACACACCCGACAGAGGTCTGAGTGGACAGACTACAAGTACAGTTGGGCTAAAACTTTGGGAAGAAAGGATGTTTTGAAGCCATTTATGCTCCTGGTCAAATGTGTACACAGCCATGCAACAAGGTGCCCAGCATAAATATTATAACCTTAGTTTCAGAAATAGCACAGGTTTGGTTCATTTTGTACAGAGGGGAGTGGTGAGGACCTCCTTCTTTGCTTCATGGAGTTACTCTCACGTATTCGGAACCAAATTATCTATCTGTCTTCTATTACCAATTACTGAACCAAAACCAAGCACTCTCAGCCTCTCTGCACCACATTTTGTCTTTCAAGTGCTACATTGGCTTTCATGTCTCTTCCATTCCGGGTTTTGTTTTCTTCATTAACACAGAGGATGGGTGCACCTGAGTAGTCTCTAAGGTCTTGCTCACTGTACTTCTAATACCCTTTTCAAAAAGCAACATTGGATGGAAGATGTTATAATCATTTTTGTCTATCATATGCCTATCATTATTTTTGCTCACATTAAAAGCATTGATCTTTTACAATACATCCCATCCTCGTCCATATAATGGACTTCAGTACATACTATAGGCTCTGCCTCAATATTGGGTACCGATATTTTGCCCTCTGGGAGGTATCATAACATCATGACCTTGGATTCTGGCAACCCGTGTGCAAATCCTGGCTGTCCGCTGTATTATTAGGCCAGCTACTAATTCCTCTGCTGCCCGCTGCAGTGAGCTGTTGGAAGGATGCAGTGAGATTGGGGGCATGCAGCTCAGTGCTGGAACAGTGAACGGTGGCCATGTCACACGCTCACACCGGGCTCTTACTAGAGCCCTGTTTCACAGGGGAAACTCCCTAGCTTGATTTTTGCATGGGCCTTGGGATGGTCCTATTTCAAGCTGAGATGCTGTAAGAATGAAGCTGGATGAAAAACAAAGTGTTTATTTTTCCTTTCTGGAACAACTTGCTCTGGTAAAGGTGATGTTTCTAAGGCTAGCTTTTCTATCCTTTCAGAGTGAGACAAACTGAAAATGGCTCTCCAAAATGTTCTTTTCATTGTGACAAAGGCCACATACACAACAGGCCCCATATCAGAAAGGAAGGAGAGGGTAAATGAAGTAAGGTATTATCGTGAAGAACAGTTGCTTCACTGTCAGATGCGGGTCACACCGGATATGGTTGGAGGAAATTTTGTGGAGATTTTTTTTTCTTTTCAGGATGAGACAGGATAGGGCAATAGTATCAGAATAATCTGCTTAGTAAAAGTTTTCCAGGACCTTGACAAAATAACTCTTTCGGTACAAACTTCCAGCACTATTATGGGAGACATGATTATTCTATCTAGGTCCCCATGGTTCGTGTATCAGGGATCCTAGTGCCACTTGTTTTCAATGTATCTCCCTTGGTCCAGCTTGAAAATACTTACAGGAGTTCCATCTGACCACTCCCATGACCCCGTGCTTCTTTTATTAAATCCTATCCAGAACTGCCTTTCTTCTGTCCTAGGAACAACAACAGAAAAGAAAACAAACAAAAAAAACAAACACTTTGCCTTTCTATCAAAGTCACAACATTTTACAAGATGCTTGGAAAAAACAAAAACCAAAAACCTTTTAAAATATTTATGCTTGCAGACGACAGCTGATGCTACTGGCGGGATTGTAAAATTAACAAAATTTTGCTTATCATTTTTATGTGCAAACCCCTCTGCTATGAAATGAGCTGGGAGGAGACTGAGACACACATTCTGTTTCTGCTGGCACATGAGAACATGAGTTGCTCTGCAGGCACGGCAATGTCTTTCCATTAGGATGTGAACACACGAAAACAGGTTGATAACACATTTTGGGACACTTTTTCCCTACTGGACTTTTCATTGCTTCAGTATTTATTTACTACTTTGCCACCCTTTGATTGGTTGTTCTTTTGTCAAATGTTCATGTGTTCTCTGAAAGTTAATCACCGTTATTTGCATTTAATAAAAGGTACACAGTAGGGTTGTTTTTTTGTTTTTGTTTTTTTTTTTGTTTTGTTTTGTTCAGATCTCAATATAAATAATTTTGAAGCAAAGCAGCCTGGGCCATGGTAGATTAACTTCTGTAGTCACCATTAGTTTGGTCTAGGCAAGAAGCTCCACAGAGAACCATCTTCCTTCCTACGAGGCCCAGCACAAATATGTCAAATCCCAGAGTACTCAGCGAATCAAGCAATAAAGCTTAATTGTACAATGAACCATCTCACAAAGATAATTTTCTGAGAATAATTTTGAAGAATTAAGTATTTAAGAGATTTGGAAGTCATGACAGATGCTTTATTCTGCTTAGTGCAGAGAAGCAAGCCTATTTGGAAGCCCTGCTTCTAAGATAATTGACCTAATCTGCCCAAATGGTATGAATTAAAGTCAATGCAACTGAGAAAGCTTGAGTGATCCCTGCTGTCTGTCTTGTCACTGCTGTGGTGAAACCTTACACTCAGGGTTATGAGAAGTTGGCACTGACCACCTGCAGGTTAGGCCAGGTGTATTCATCTCCAAAGCATAAGCTGGAAACCCCATCATGCTTCCTATGCTGAGATTTATTTTTTTCATTGTATTTAGTACAGGGTCTGCAGGATCTCAGTACACAGATAGGACTCATAGTGATCCTCCTGTTTTTAGCCTCCCAAGCACTGGGATTATAGACACATGCCACCATGCCCAGTCTCAATTGCCAACTCAGTACACTCAGAGAGTGGGACTTTCAAAAAAAAATGTTTTAAAATGTTTATGCACAGCACAGAATCGAACCCTGGTACCTGCACTCTATCTAAGCAGGTGCTTTAGTCTGCTGAGCCATATACTGGCTCATAGGAGATAAATTTATATTTATTTTTTCTATTGCAGATTTCCTAACATTGTATGATTTTTAAAATAAGCATACACATGGAATTTAGCTGAATTCTCTGGATAGTTGAAGATCAGTAATTTGCTATATGCTTGGTACCACATTCTAATAGAAGTTTCAAGTTGTGAATGCATGTAAACAGAAATGACACAGTGATATGATATTAAAGAAATTGGGAAGAAGTTTGTGGCTATTTCATAGGCAAACCTCACTGAAATCTCAGGACAGAATCTGTAAAGTATATTTTGCAAGGGTCTAAAGTGATGGAGCACAGCGCAGCTTAGAACACTGGAGACTACCCCTACTCTTTGCATGGTTCTCTACCTGAATAATAATCTAAAATTAACCAGGAAGTTTCTTACACATTAGCCTGAGAGTCTAGTTTCAGTGGCCCTTAGGTGGAACTAGAGGGCTCTGTTAAAGAGCCCTACACCAGTGGAGTCAGCCATACTCTGGAATTGTAGCTTCAAGTCAGAATGTCTTGTACCAACTAGCAGTTCCATGAGACTTTAACAAAAAGGATTCTTTGAGTCAAAGAGCTTCTTTCTAGAAGCTTTCAAAATATCATAATACTATATCACTACATGGCAAATTTCCAACATTGTACATTGTTGTGTAATCACATTTGCCCTTGTACTCTTTCCCCCATGTACTTCATGGAACTCACAGGTGGAGATGTCATTAAAATTTCCATATCTAAGGTCATTTTATAAAGGCTAACAATAAATAACCTGATAGATATTAGATATTAATTTCATTATGGAAATGTCTTACAAAAGATGTACGGCAAAGACCGAGATTTTCCTCAAAAAAAAAAAAAGTTCTGAATTTTCATTGAGATTCAGGCAAGTGTTTTGTTGAGACTATAGATTTCTTGAGCTTGGAGCACATTACCTGTTACAATTATGGATGGCTAAGTTAGGTAGAAATTAATACATGGTCAGGCAGGGGCTGGGCTCTCAAGGAAGTCAGCAGAAAGAACAGACATCAGAATTGTCACCAGAAGTGTGTCATTGTATTGAGGCCAGGCTTACATGCCTCCCTGAAGAAGCAACAACTTGGAATTAGAGCACCACCGGTCAGGACTTCTAGCCCTCAGTCTCCTAGGTGGGCACCCAGATCATCCACGCTCTTTCCATGTGCCCGTGCTACATGACCTAATTCCCTAGTAGATCAATATTAGCTAAGCAGTAACAAATGTAATCCTATAGGTAGACTGTAGTTTGGCCCATATGTACGCACATTGATTGTATAAGTGACCCTGATAACGGGTTTCAGTGGTAGCCCACTTCTAGGATTCTGCTTGTCTCTCAAGATCTATTCCTGTTCCCCAATAAACCTTTCCTATTCTTAACCTACAAGGTCCCTTGAAATTCATTCTTTGATTACATGAACTTGATGGAGATGACATCTAGCAGGTTGAGCATTATATTTTCCCCTATATGAACATCACACTTATTTTTATTAAATGAGTATATAGAACTTTGGGGATATGCCACCCTTAGGCCACATTCTCAGGGCAACGTTTTGCCCATTGGATCTCTAGCTGGATTTACTGTGCTGTCACTATGGCTGTTGCAGAAAAGACTGCCCCAAATGTACACTGACTGACAAGAACACCCACAAGGCCACATGAGGGGAGGACTCACAAGAAGATGTGTGGCCATCTTCAAATAACTTAGAGTACAATCGGCTTGATCTGGACTGCTCTAGCTACAGACTGAGGGTAACAGGTTTCTGGCTTACTAGGAAGCTGAGTTTGAAGCCAGGTTCTACAATGGAATGGCTTTCTCCCAGACAAGGGGCAGTCTGAAACAGGAAGAAATTATGCAGACACTAGGTGAATTCCACTATGGTAGAATGTGGTGGATTCCTCTGTGGGGTGGGAGTTAACTCACAACCTTTGGTTTCTTCCAACTTAATTGAGTTTCTAACTCCATGGGATTGTAGAACTTATAAAAGTACAAATAGACACCAATAAGTGAATACCTATCTCTTCAAATATAAAATTAGTAGTTAGATTGGCTCTTTTCCCATCACTAGAATTTTTTAAAAACAAAATCTTAAATAAGCTCCCAGAAAATAGAAAACAATTAGCAGAGGGATCTGATCTGATGGGCCAGCAAACAGGGACCTCAGTCCTTTGGCCTTCTGCTCCCTCTGCTCAAAGCTTCTAGGACCCATGGAAGCATCAGACAGCACTGGGAAAACCAAACAAAACAAATATTGTAATTTAAAACAATAATTTGGGCTACTCATCATGAAGAAGCCATTCTAGAAGATAGAATTTTCATCTGTAAGTTTTCAAAATCAGCAAGCAATTACCGATTAAATTTGGAGTGTAAAAGCTCATTAACAAAGTTTTCTTCCTCAATATGGGCGAAGCTTGCGAGACGAGCTCCAAATTCTTCACAAAATGCCTCGGCTTCTCTCCATGTTCTTTTCCTCAGGATTTTTTCACTATGAAATACCTGCACAGTAAAAGAAAAAATAACACTGTCACGGATAAAGTGTGACTGCCCAATTCGGCTTCCAGAACAGCAGTACTAGGATGTGTGTGTGTGTGTGTGTGTGTGTGTGTCCTGGGGCTTGTTCCCAGGACTTCTGACATGCTAAAGCACATGCTCTACCTTTAGCTGCATCCCTAGCCCCTTACTCCTATACTGACAGCTTGATCTAACAGAAGTAATGTTTATTGAAGTAGAGTGTGCCTTGTCCTTGTAAAATTATTAGCTCATTTTATCTTTCCAACAAATTCATGAAGAAGATGCAATATACAGGTTTTATAAAGGAGCTCCTCGAAGGCTTTCCCCCCACAAAAGCCTACCACTGGCATATATTTTTCACTCAATAACTGCCAAGAGATGAAGAAAGTCAGACTAAAAGAGGTTAAGGCTCTCAGGTCACATGGCTACAAACTAGACTAGAGCTGGGACTAGACCCCAGAGTCTTTGCTTCTAGAATCCATGAATCTCCATCCCAACAGATTGCTTTCTGACAAATTAGAACTAGATGAATGATCACAAATCAGGCTGACCCATGGCAAGTAATGAGAAATGGGGCCTGGGGCTTAGGGCAGGTCTTTGGGTTTTAGCTGAAGTAGCAGGTGTTATGTTCCACTGTGTCTCAGTTTTCTCTACTTTCAGCAGAGAGGTTGAAGCACTATTCTTATCTATCTTTGGCTTTATTTAAAAGCAGGGTGAGGGCTGAAAGACCCAGAGCTCCTGATCCTCACCTTCTTCATTTTTATTGTCCAGTACAAAACCTGAGCCCCTACTATAGGGGTAGGCATACCCTATAGCCAGAATTCACTGGGTTCTGTTTTGCTGAGACAAAAATAAATAGCTTTCTAGGCCCTGTGGAACACAGCATAGCCTTTCCATCTTTTAAATTATATGTCAAAACTTGCCTCCTCTGGGAACCTCTTCACGAATCACTCTAAATTCATAAATCCTCCCACCAAGCACATCAAGCACACCATGCATTTGTTGACACATCAGGATGATGGATAGTAGAAAAAGCACTGGTCCAGGAGTCTCAAGACTAGGGATTTATTCCAACTCTGCCAATAAATAATTGTGATCTTGGGTACATCACTTCATCCCGCTGGCCTCAGTTTGTTCATTTCCAATGTTTGGTAATTCCAAGCCTATGAATTTAATGTAGGGTTTTACACGTGTACCTTTAAATAGGGTACAACACAGATACTTCATGCCATCTGTGAGCTGCAATATCTGTACAGTCTTCATTCTGCTCCGCGCATGCCTGACTATTAGAGAAGAGCATCCCTCTAAGACTTAGGGAACCTCTATTTGTAGAATGAGCCAAAACCACCAAACATAAAAACAGTATTTCAAAATATTCCTCATGGGAAGACTGGAGGAGGCACTGATTTAAATCTAGGATCTAAACCTGATTTACAAATAAACATTTCTATAAGGACATTATCAGTGTATATAGACACATGTATTTGGCATGGGTGTGTTGAGCATTCTTAATCTGAAAACTCCAAAATCTGAAATGCTTTAAACACCCAAAGCCTTTTGTGATAGTGATACCTTTGCCTTCTGACATTTCAATATATAAAACTTAGCCTTATGAACGAAGTTACCAAAGTATTGTATAAAATTATCCTCAGTCTATGTGTACATGTGAAACACAAATGAGTTTGTGTTCAGCCTAAACTTCCATCTCCAAGCTGTCTCATTATATTTCAAAATCGGAAACCCAAAATGCTTCTAGTTTCAAGCATTTCAAATAAGAGACACACTGTCTCTTTCTCTCTACATATATCCACATGTATGAACACACATACACATTAACTGAACATGCTAGTTTGTTTGATCATCAGGTATCAAGTTACAAAAGCTGTCCTCAGCAGCAGAACTGTATTATCCCATGATAATAAGTACTTCATTTCATGGGTTTGCAAGCAATATTAAGACTCAGTGAATGTTGGCCACTATATTAGGTATGTGCTTGGCCCTACACTAAGAACAACATGGACTGGGCCTTAGTATGTTAAGATTGGCCCTTAAAGGACTTCGGCTGACTCAGCCCTTTCCTGTCTTGGTTGCAGAATGTACCTAGCACTACAACATCCTGAGGTATGGAGGAAAATCTTTACTCCATGAAAAAGACATCCTGCAAAGCTTTAGCCCCAGGATTCCAGTGGTGTTGGAGGCAGAAAATCCAGAGAGGAGGGCTGGGGAGATGGCTCAGCTGTCTAAATGACTGTGTGGCAAGTGCAAGGATCCAGGTTTAATCCCTGGTACCACTTGCAGTGTTGGCCCCTTGCTGTGCTGGCCACCAAAACCTGGTGGGGTGGCACATGCCTGTAATCCCAGTGCTGAGGAGGCTGAGACAAGAGGATCGTTATGAGTTCAGTAGTGAGACTTTGTACCAAATAAATAAGTAAATAAATAAATAAATACAATTTTAAGAAATCCAGAGAGGAGTAATTTTGGAGCCCGTGCACTGTGGAGTGGAGAGCAGCAGGTCCAAGGAGCTCATCTGGGCAGCTGCCCTGAGTCGTGGGGGTCAGCCCACCCGAGACCCTGTGCTTCCTGAGCCAATCTGTGAATAAGAAAGTTCCTCTCCCTGACTGGTGTGAATGTTCTGCCTCACTGGACCAGACCCTGGAAGCTGACTGCAGATCAGGAGTTCAAAGCTCTCCCCAGCTGGTAGCAGGGCATGGTGATCTTCCTGGATTAGTGGTGGCACGTGACATTTCTGCTAGCAGACACCAGTCTTCAGGAGCAGAACTTCCGTGTCACCGTGGACGGGCCAGGGTTTCCTTAGAATTACTAGAGTGCTATGAAAGTGAAAGGTCAGGGACAGGCAGCCAAAATAATTAAGCACCTGCTGGGAGCCAGCCAACGTTCTGGAAAAATCGGTGCTGGAAGAAAGGAAGTTTTGGTACACAGATCAGATGGAAGTAATGCTGGCACTGTCGCGAATGCCTGAGTAACCTCAGTATCACCTTGAAACAACCTCCCACGCCAGGCTTGGATTCCCAGTCCAGGTAGCAGCTCTGGAAGGGCCGGCTCTCCGTGTGCTCTGTCTTCCTCTGCGCTTCCACCGGCTGCTTGCACAGGGACATCGCCTTGAAGTATGTGCAGTCCTTCACCTCCCAGCGGCCGGGTGGGCCACTTCCTCGCATGGCGACGCAGCCACCGCGGGAGCCTACACACCGAAAATGAGCGTTTTTAATGCCAGATGACTAAAATATTTGTCACTTCCAAAGACAGCTCTGTTCAGTGTCGAGTAATTGACAGCTCCTAATGAAGCACCCAGACAAGAACAATAGAGATTAAAAAGGATGTTTTGTTGGCACGATGACCTCACTTCTCTTCA
The DNA here is from genome assembly GCA_004027165.1 of Ctenomys sociabilis. Lineage (NCBI taxonomy): Eukaryota > Metazoa > Chordata > Mammalia > Rodentia > Ctenomyidae > Ctenomys > Ctenomys sociabilis. The sequence goes on along the minus strand of PVKA01006578.1, from coordinate 23,891 downwards.
TCTCTGGAGAAAAGAATGGAAAATGGAAACAAGAGAAAAGAGGCTGCGAAGGCTGAAATCTGGACATTGTCAACATTTTAGTTCAGAAGGCAACAGACGGGAATGGGGAGCTGCTCCTCCCTGAGTGCGAGATACGCCCCATAGCTTAGTGCCGTGCTGTTAAATTCCATTGTAAAAAATCAACAATGAAAAGTGCATAGTGCTCATCCTCTGAGAAGCACATTCAATGGGAAAAATCTGTACGTGAGTAACGGACTCATGACATATGGTACACAACACAAGACCCACCTGAAAGCCATAGACCACAGGAGAATGAGATAAATTCTTGAGATGGGAAAAAGCTCTTGGGACAGGAACAAGGGCAGTCATCAGGGAAAAGGAATGGCTTCTAAATTAGAAAGTGAATTACAAACTTCCCCCTCCTCACCTTCTTAGTGAGAAATGTAGGGAAAAGTAATACAGTTAGGGACACAATTTCACTAGGTACTTATGACACTGTGGGACAAGAAACATACTCTCACACAGAAACAATATAAAGTAGGTTGAGATTCTTAATTTTGTAAAAACAAAACAAAACAAAACAAAAAACACCGTACAACTCATAAAACATCTAAAAATACAAACCTTTCAAATTTCAGTGAAAAGTAATGTAAAACATTTATATTCTAAAAATAGAAAAAGTATTGAGGGGCCAGCCACATAGCTCCATGGACTGAAGTGCCTGCTCAAGCGGGTGCAGAGACTGGGGTTCGATCCTCATCATGCCATGCCAGCCCCACCCCCACGGCACACTGAGGGGCGACTGAGACTGGAAGTGGTGGCACCCTCCTGCAACCCCAGCGCTTGGGAGGCTGAAAACGGGTGGATCACTGAGTCTGACCTGTGTAGTGAGACCTGTAGACCCTGTACTGAATACATGAAAGCATCTAAAAAAGAAAAAGTATTGAATAAAAATAAGGCTATTTTTCTTTAGGGTGACCATTCATTAAAATAAATTGACATTTGACCACCAAAGAAAATTATTCATCTGTAATATGCCTGGGTAGGCTGTTTATTAGTTGCTACACAGAAAGGACAAAACAAACAACAGTTTAGTGAAAGACAGGTGAATAAACAAGGCATGCAATAAGTACAGTTGTGAAGTGGTACAGCAAAGGTGTGTTCAGACTTCAGAGGACATGCTGGTGCTTGCCTCCAAGGAAGGGATTTGTGGGCAGTGGCCTTTGATTTGAGTTTTGAAGAATGAAAACAGAGAATAAAGTTTTCAGGGTGGCTTTATGAAAAACAAAGTATAATGGAGGAAACATCTGAAGTCTTGGGATGATATTGCACCTATAGCTACTTTAAAAAGTGTAGTCATTTGATAGTAAATGTTTATTTGCCCTTTACCCTTAAATAGTAGTTTAAACTCTTTAAAATATATTGGTTAAGCAGATTTATCATTTTCAATCTGTGTTGGTTGTACTCTGCTCACAGAAGGATTAAAGGGAGAGAGAAAGAAGAGTGCATGTGAGAAGAAAGAACACACAGCAGACTTGGGAAGACCCTCTTGGAGGGTGGGAACAGAGCACCATGGCAGAGAAAAAAGATCAAAGAACTGAAGAACTGAGGCACATGACTCCAGTAATCTGGGGTGCACAGCCAGTGCTGACACTGGACAGAAGGTGACAAGATAGTCTCTATCCATAAGAAATTTATGGTGTGGTACGCATGTGCACTGATGCATCAAAGAGACACACCGAGGTGAAAACAGACAGATGTGAAAGAAGAGGTATGCTAAGCATGGCTTGGACAGAGCAAAGAGGAGAGAGAGGGAGACAGACAGACAGACAGAGACAGAGACAGAGAGAGAGAGAGAGAGAGAGAGAGAGAGAGAGCCAGCTGGTGCATACAGGCTTAGCAGATACCTCTACTGACCCAGGATAGCTAGTTAGGTACTGATGGAGGTTCGTGGGCATAGGCAAGGGAAAGACATTACACTGTGCGGCCATCTTAGCCACGACCAAGCTTTCTCAGGCTTGCTGATGTAATTTTGGAATGCAGCTCACAATCTAGTTGGCTCACGCGCAGTAGGGGAGAGGCTATATGTTCTGGGCAGCGAAATTAAACGATGGAAGCCACAGCTTTGCTGTATGGGACAGGGTGCCACAGCTGAGGTGCAAAGTCTCCTAGACAGAATTTGGGCTCCAAACTAAGTTGCAGTGCAAATACTTAGTAATGTGAAACTTGAACAGGTTAACTAATCACAATAAGGCTTGTATGTGGATAGGATTGGGGAGACAGCTGGGCAGCCTAAGTGCTTGCCTGGAAAGTGCAAGGACTTGGGTTCGTTCCAGCACTGGGGACACTGAGACAGGAGGATCACTATGAACCCAAACTGCATAATGAGACCCTGTACCAAATAAATAAATAAATACATAAATGATTAAGAAATACATGAATAATAATTTTCTTGCCATGAACATTCATGAAAATCAGAGGAAATTATGTATTCAAAAGTACCCTGGAAGACTGGAAGAGAAAAATCACCCTCAAGATTTTGCTTTTCATCTTATGGCTGTTTACATTATAAAAACTGGTATTTTGTTCCATCAGTTCTGCCTGTGTGTTGAAAGAATGTTTAAAAAAGTCTGAATCAGCAAGTTTAAAATGTAATATACTTTTTTGTTGGTCTTGCATTTTGTCTTACTTCCCGTATCAGACAATGATTAAATAGCTTTGGTTTTAGACACTATAGATATTCAACTCATCTTCATTAGTTAAGAAGGAGATGTTTGTGAACAACCCGAAGATGAAAAGTGCTGCAAGAGTGTTATTGGTATTCTAAAGTGGTTAGTTTAATGGAACATTTGACCCAAATTTTAAGAGTCTCAGCCCCAAAGAAGCAGTAAAGTGGAGTAATAAAGGGAGTCGGGGATAAGGGAGATATAAACCAAATTTATAAGCCAATTCGTAGGGATGCTTGCAAAGCCAAATGTAAGGGGAGGGGTACAGGCCAGAGGGGAGGCAGGCTTTCTCCGAGGAAGTGTGCTCATGCGTTCGGTAACTCACTGCCCATGGCAGAAGAAAAACTACCATCCTTTCTCTCAGTGGTGACTCATGATTTGTTTGGTCTCTTATCAGCCTTCCCACCTATTCTCCTCCCTTGAACATGAATGAGAAAGCTTTCTGAAATTGACAAATTCTAATTCACTCTTCCAGTCTCTTCCAGTCTCTTCCAGTCTCTTCCATTATCTAATTGTAGAAATTAAGCTGAGCTGGGAAAACAGCTACTGAGTAAAACTCCTACATATAAACCAACCAACTAACCAAACTGGTTTATAGCTTCAAGGAAGGAGTGAAAAACACTGGGCTTTGGTGTCTCTAGACCAGCAAAGGCGAATGTTCCAGAGCTTTCAGTGACACAAACATCCTGCTGGGGCTTCCATGCCATAGGCTCACCCCTGCTCTAGGCAAAGGACTTGCTAGAGCCTCGTCAGTTATTTTTCCACTGCCTGCAGCCACCCTCTCGGTTTCACCTCTTGAGTCCTCCGCCCACTCCACCTGCTTTTTCCCACCTCCTGCTCTCCTTCTCCAGAGAGAAGTGAGGGCTTCAGACGGGGCAGAGAGGTGCACCCATACTGTGCATCTACCAGGCACCACACCGAGCGCTTCACACAGCCTTTTTCCTACCAGCTTCAAAACTTGAGACAAACCTGAGTATCCTCATTTTGAAAGTGGAAAAATTGAAGTACAGAGTGATTTAGTAACCTGTCAAAGTTTATGTAGTTAGTGACAGTTTGATCCAGGATTTTAAATCAGAGTTTTTGAACTTATTGTGAGGTAGTACCAAGGTACAGAGTGCATGGACATTCAATAAAGGGTAGTTGAATGAGAGAACGAACAAATGAATGAATGAGTTCATCTTAAATCACGTTTCTCTTTCTTCATGGAGTGCTCTCTCATTCTCCCGGGAGTTTCTTTCCCTCATGTGGCAGCAAGGCTTCCTTGATCTCCTGTCCTTTTTTTTTGTGCCTTGTATATTGGTGATTATGAAAATGTTCAAAGAATGCTTGAAACAAGGATTTGTTCTCACACAGTGGTCATTTCATAGCTCCAAGGAGCCTTAAGACCGACTGTGCCATCTAGGCATGTGAAGAGCTGACAGCCCTTTTGGCCCTCACTATGTGTAGGACATTTTTAAGAAAACAAGTCTGACTTGCTCTACTGGGTCCAGTGTCTCTTATCCTTGGATGATCTCCAATGATTTGGAGCAACAGTGGAACCACTCTGAGAAAAACAGGCCTGTGAGTTCAGCCTCTCAATCTAGGCAAGGACCTTTGCTGCAGGGCCTAAGCTGACTGTAAAACAGTGATCTCAAGCAATTCTTTTCCTCTACTTAGTTTTGAATGAAGCCCTCCACATCCCAGAAAAGCTTTTGTAATGCTTTAACAAGTATAGATGCACTTGTTTTCCTTTCCATAGATCAGCCTCCACTTGCATTGAGTCTTTTAATCTAAGTACAAAGTTTCTATATACAGTATTATCTTCTCCTTGGATGAGACAATAACTTGTCATCTTTTCCTTTAATCAGTGGCAGTGGTTATTTTTTAATTAAGGCATTTTTCCTGTTTCAAAAAACAAGGAGCATAGAATCCCTTCGTTGTTTTTGTTTTTGTTATTTCTTTGTTTTAAATAAAAGTAGCATAATTTTCTACTATCTTAAGAACAGAGAATTTTAGCCAAAAGAAAGCAAACACAGATAAAGGATGGGTTAAGTAAAAGACAGGACTTTTGTTACTGAATTTGAATTTAAAGTTCCAGTTTCAACACATCTCAAAAAGTGTTAAAGTGTTTCATATCACACACACACACACACACACACACACACACACACACACCCCTTTCTAAATCTGTCTAAGAAACAGAACCCCACAAACTGTATGTACTCATATGTACATACTACATACAGCAATAATATCATTTCCTCTCTACAAAACCAAGACTCCTCGATGAAACAGGTGACCCAAAGTCTGCACTTGTGTCTTGTTCTACAGATAGCAAGAATGCTGTCAGTGGCTACTGGTGTCCCTTTACAAGGATGTAAAAGGTCGTCTTTACTGAGCTTCTTCTCACGATGGTAGGGTGATCTGAGCCTTGGAAAGGAAAATTGCATAAAATAAAATACATCCAATATGCTTAAAATGCTTATGTCATAGTAATACTAACCTCCTCCCACAAAAACCCTCCAATTGATCACTGTTGGAGGATGCTAATAAAGGCACAATCATTTTAAAAACTAGCAAAGGGGAAGTATTAAGCCTGTATTCTAACTTTCCACGAAAACCACATGCAAAGTAACTAAGATATTGATGAGAGGGAATTAATTCTTCCTAGAAACATTCCAGTTGTAAATGCAGAAACTCCTCCTAATGATGGTTCGGATATAGTTCACTGGAAGAGTGCTAGCTTAGCATATACAAGGTTCCAAGTTCAATCCCCAGCTCTGCTAAAACACAAACCCTCTAATAAATCATTGGATCTATTTATTTATCATCAAGAATTGTTAATAACACAAAGGAAAATTAAACATTATGTACTTCAGGACAGAATCTTTAAGAGATGGTCTGTCTAAAAAGAAAATAAATAGTTTCACAAATAGAACTTGATTTTGATCATGTTTCTGAGTCAAAATTTTTAAAAGTGTTGATTTTATGGAAAATAAAAAAGATGGGGAAACACATTAAGCAGCATGATGGGGATACAATTGAGAAGCATAAAATTTAGGATAATTTTTAAGACAAATAATCCATTTGCACCAACAGATGCATTTTTAAGAAAAAGAAAAGTTGGGGTTAGGAAGACAAGATACAAAATAAAGTTTAAATGATCTATTAATCAATTATAATGAGTGAAGTTTCTTTTTTTTTTTAAATTCCTTTATTTATTACAGTGTCTCGCTACACATCACGGATTCTTTTTTCGCGGGGGTGGGGTATGAGCTCAGCCGGCCCTGCGGGGAGAGGCTGGCATGGCATGTGGTGCTGGGGCTCGAACCGTGGTCCCTGGGAGGCGCTCTAGACCGCTGAGCTATCTTGCCAGCCCGTGAAGTTTCTTAAGATCTTGATTCAAATAAACTATAATATATAATTTATAGTATGTAAAGGTCACTAGGAAATTTGATCGTTAATTTATTGATTTATGATGTTTTGGATTTCTAGTTAGTTACTTTCAGGTGTGATAATTGTATTCTCACATTCTTAAAAAGGAAGTCTTTTCCAGAAACAATGCTGAAATATTTGTGAATTTTCCATATGCCATCCAGGATTTCTATAAGAAAATAGGGGGAATTTGGCCAAGAATTGATCATTGCTGAGATGTGGTGATGGGTATATGGTGACTCCTCACACTATTTAATAAGCATAAGTCAAAGTTTAAAAAGATGGTAGACCTGTGATCATACCATAGATGGCCTAGTTCCCTGGCATAACTTGAGGGTGGAGTCATGGCTGAGCGCACAAAAAGCTGCAAGCTTTCTGTTCAGCGGTCAGTTTATGCTGGGTTAAGATCCTTTTTTTTTTTTAAATTTATGTCTGTGGTCCAGAGTCTCACTCTGAAGCTTGGACTCGGTGATCCTCCTGTTTTCAGTCTCCCCAGCTCTGGGGTGAGAAGTGTGGGCCACCCATTCGGTCTCAGTGGCCCACTCAGCAATGCCCAGGGGTGCGGCTGGTGCAGTAAGTGTGCCAGGGATCGATCCCCAGTCCCTGAGCTTGCCTAAGCAGGCACTTAGTCCACTGAGCTATCTCGCCAGCCCTGGGTTAAGATCTGGACATGGGATCCAAGCTGCTGGATTCTTTAGTGACAGGCAGGAAAGAAAATGTGATTTAGGGTGGAGCTTCTATAAGCTGCAACTTAAAAGAAAAAGGGAAACATAGAGGCTTTTAAATTGCTATTTTCTTAATAGAAGATTTACATTTTCATCCTATTCAGAGACAATTTGCTCAATGTCAGTCAGCACTAGCGGCCAAACTGAGCATCACAATATTATTTTTGCTTCAGGGAAAAGAGAAAAATAGTAGTGCCACTCAAGCAAATTACAGCAGAAACTTATGAATGACAAGGAGCTCTGCTTCAATTCCAGATTTGAGACAACTAAATGTGCCCTAAGGAAGTTAACATTAGAAACCCCAAATGTTTTCTACTCAAAATGTATTAACTTATTTTGACAAGTATAGACATCACTAATAAAATTCCCAAAGAATGTAGAAACAGTACCTGAGCTGTTAGTTGTTGATTTCTGAGTATAATGTGACAAAGAACTTTAGTTTCCTTCAATTTAGTCATAGAACAAGAAGCTAGTTCTATTAAGTGAACTATGATATATCTTAGAGCTATGGGAAGCCACCAATTTCTATTTATTTATTTGGTACAGGGTCTTATATGCCGTTCACGCTCATAATGGCCCTCCTGGCTCAGCCTCCCCAGCACTGGGACTGCAGGCGTGCGCCACCCACCCAGTTTTGGGGCCAGCACAGTGCACCTGGGGTTCCAGGGCTGGCGTAGTATGCGGTACTGGGGCTTGAACTTGGGTCCTTGCACTTGTCAGGCAGGAGCTTAGACCACTGAGCTATCTTCCCAGCCCCGAAGCTACCAACTTCTAAACAAATCTCCTAAGTGATATTTTCTGCACACAGAGAGATCTAATGTATCTTAACTTCATTTTGCATGAATCTTTATATTTTAATTAAAAAACTGCAAATCTGATTATAAACTTAAAATATGCAAAATTAAGTGGAAAGTACAGAAAGTTACCATATTGCCCCTTCCTCTGACCTTATATATAATGTCCTTTGCTGTAGAAGTGATGCACTGTGAGACACATTCACTGGCTACAACCAATGAAACTGCACTGACGCATCACAGCAAGCCAGAGTCCCTCTTCTATTTATACAGAAACTAATATATATATATTATATATATTACTGGTATATAGTATTAATATCAATTCATACACTGTTTATATACTTATCTAATATATAAGAATATATTTGAGTACATTGTTGTTATGATTATTTTGTTCTTGCATATTATCTACTTTTTTCCACTGAAGGCTTTAACATAAAAATTATAATTTTAAAATCATCTGTTGAATTAATTGAGCACCATAAAAATGCAAGTTTTTATTTTACCTTATTCATTCTCCAAAGCTCTTTCCATGGCCTCTTTCAAAAAGTTTTCTTTGTCTTTCAGTTTCTGCGGTCTGAATGCGATATGCCACGTGTAGTTTTATTCTGCTTGGTCTACTCTGGCCTCTGTGAACCTGAAGTTTGGGATTTAACATTTAGTTCTTGGTTTTTTGCTTCAAGGAGTGTTTGGGCTTCTTCTTTCTCTCTTGTCTTGATATTCCCATTACAGGTATGTATGGTCCATAGCTGTTCCACAGTTTTTGGATATTCTTGTCTGTTGCTTTCAATCTTTCTTCCCCACTTTGCTTTTCATTTTGGAAATCCTTACTGTCAAACCCTCACGCGCAGAACTTCTTTTGCCAGCTGTGTCCATGCTACCAAGGCCCTCAAGGCCTCCATCTGTTCTTTTATAGTGTTTTTAAATCTCTAGTATTTCTTTTTTTCTTATAATATCCATCTCTGCTTGTATTAACCATCTATTCTTACATATTATCTACTTTTTTCATTGAAGACTTTAAATAATAATTATAATTTTAAAAATTATCTGATAATTTCAACATTCCAGCCATCTGATCAGATCTGATGCTTGTCTGTCTCTTCAAGCCTATCTTTCTGCCTTTTCATGTGCTTTGTGATATTTTTGTTGCAAAGTGGACACCATGTGCTTGGAGTGAGGAGCTGGAGGAGCTCAGCTTCTGTAATGAGGCCGCAAGAGGTGGGCAGGGGGAGGTTCCCATGTACAACCAACCAGGTTTCAGTCTTCTAACGAGCCTGTACCTTTGGACGGTGGCCTTCACTAGCCAGTGCTCCTAAGGCGCTTTTCCTCCCTTCCCTGGGACAGAGTGGCTGGAGAGGGCGGGAGCTGTGCATTTCCCTCCTCCAGACAGGTTAGGCTCTGAATAAACTCCAGGAGGTCAGGTTCCCGTGAGACAGTTTCCACTGAGGTGAGCCTTGGTTAGGAGAATAATGCTATGAGGGGCAGTGCTCCTCTCAGCAGAGGCCTCTGAAAAGTTGAGGCTAGAGGAGCACAAGTTCGAGGCCATTCTGCACAATTTAGAGCACTCCTTTCTCAAATTACAAAAGAAAAGGGCTGGGAATATATCTCAGTACAAGGCTCTGGGTTTGATCCTCAGTAACAAAGAATTCCAAAATGGTTTCTTTTTTGCTCCCTCTGCTGGTCTCATGAGGGACTCTTTCTGACATTCACTTAGAGCTCTGGGAAGCCACCAATTTCTATTTATTTATTTATTTATTTATTTATCTATTTATTTAGTACAGGGCCTCATATGCTACTCAGACTCATAATGATCCTCCTGTCTCAGTCTCCCTAGTGCTGGGTTTACAGGTGTGTGCCACCATGCCCAGTTTCAGGGCCAGCCCGGCACACCTACGGTTCCAGGGCTGGCACAGCATGCCCACCATATATCCATCACCATGTCTCTACCAGGTACAGGTAGAGCCCTTGAAGACAGAATACCCCTCATGAACAGATGCTCCTAGAGTTCTAACTTTTAGAGTTGTCCTCTCTGAGTGTCTAGCAGTTCTCTTGGTTCCCGTTCCAGTTTTCCCACCCTGGCACTGGACTGTGTGGGGCTTCTGCTTGTGATTTTCCGCTCCAGTGCCTTGTGATTCCTTCTATCCTTCTGGCCATGTTTGCAATTTTGGAGGAAATAATTTGCTCTGTGACCTCATTTCTCCAACAGATCTAAGAGGAGTCATTGATTTTTCAGTTTGTCCAGAGTTTTGTCCAGAGTTGTCCAGACAACTTCTAAACTTGCTACCTGCAAGGCCCAGAAGTGGAAATATTTGGAAAGTACAGGTATTTAAATCACATATTCAACAGTGAGAATGGAAACATCTGTGAGTGTGTGTGTGTGTGTGTGTGTGTGTGTCTGTCTGTCTGTCTCTCTCTCTTTCTCTCTGTCTCTCTCTCTCAACTTCAAAAGGTCTAAGGAAACTATTTAAGCCTGGCTCATAAATGTTGAGAAAGTGTAAGGGTTTAGGAAACATTCAAATCTTCTTTTAGGCCTTGAGACTTCTCAGACCGCTCGTACTGGTGGCTGGCCCAGCACAGAATGAGCCACATACCTAACCGAGCATGACTGAGGCAGCTGGGATAAGCACAATTGCACGATTTGAAAAGTACAGCAACTGCCATTGGCATGTACCAGCAGAGAGGCAGAGCTCTTCAGTACAAGAAGCAGTGCGTCACTCTTCGAAACACACATTCCAGCTTGCTCAGCGCCACCAGTCGGCTGTGAGCTACAGGTGAGAGAAGCTGTGTGTGTACTTTAAATCATGGATTGTGGGCAACACAGTAACATGAAATTTTGTTTCCAACTGTAAAAACATGCTAACTGAACCTTGGGCCCATGGTTGAGATTCTGAGACCGCGGTTCAGAGTATTCAGTGGGGACCCCCAGTTCTCCTTGTTTTTGAAAAGCATGTCAATCAAGACCCAGCATCAAGGTGATGCTGGCCATGTCTCTGACACTGATGGAATGTGTAAGCTGAGTTTGCACCCAGGAGCACTATGGTGGACTCTGAATATTAGAAAGGTTATTAAAATGTTGGAGAAACAATGTATGTGGAAAACAGCCTGAGAAATAGGCAAACTGGCTCATCCCCCCTCACGACAAGGCTGAGCTACATGTTTTTTTTACAACAATTTCTGTCAAATAAAACATTACAGTGAATCCGCATCCCCTCATTCGCTGGCTCTGGCATCGTACCACATCTAGCTATTTCTTAAAGTCAAACTGATGATGAAAGATAAACACTTTGAATCTATTTGGGACCTTGAGGCCGCCATCGCAGTACAACGTAAGACACTCATGAAAGACTTCTAGAGCTGCTTCAGAAAGCAGGGGGATACCTGCGTTCGAAGTAAGGAGAACGTCATGTGGGGGATTAGTAACAAAGTGCCTTGCTACAACACATGGACAAAGAAATAAAACATCACTGTATTTTTGATCACATGTCAAAAATAGCTTTAGGCAGATTCCTATCATTATTTTTATGTAATAAGAAAGACTAATACTTATTATTTAAAGGCAGGAGTAACGTTGTAGTATTTCATTTAATTATTCTAATAAGTCTTATCTTATGATGAGAAAATAAATATGGGGAGATTAAGTAACTTCCCTAGAATCGTGTGTCTGGGATTTGAGCTTGAGTCTCACTGGAGGGTGGGCACCCTTCACTGCAGTGCAGTGCTTGATTTCTATTAGAATTATCCTACTTAACACCTTAAATGAAATGAAAAATAATGTGATCCTAATACTTTCTTAACCCAAAACCTTCAGTGGCTTCCCATGCCTAGAGAACAAATAAATATTCTTTAGTTTATCATCTTAAACTGTGGTTTCAGTATATATCTCTCTGGTCTTAACTTTTGTAGCCGTTTTTCATCTATCTTGTGTGAAGCACTTATGTGAAGCTGCTAAAAATCTCTCAAAGATGCCCAGTGTTTCCTTGGCTCCATATATCTATTCTTGCTTAGAAACTTCATTTGCTGGTATAGCCACCAGATCCGGGCATATCTGAAGTATCAGATGAAACGCAACTTCCTCCTTGAACTTTTGTAACTTCAGGGAGAATTGACCCTCCCTCCTCACTCAGAGTGCTTTATTTGCTCCTGCTTCCCCTCTTTTTCCTCTGTCCCTTTTTTTTTTGCAGTACTAGAGGTACCAAAGATTGAACCTAGGGTCACTGCAGTTAGCTACTTCCCTAGCCCTTCTTTGTTTTTCATTTTGAGACAAGATCTCCCTAGGTCACTGTACATTGCTCAGGCCAGATTAGAACTTGTAATCTTCTTGCCACGCCTCACGGTGCTGGGGTTGTAGGTGTGTGCCAACACGCCTAGCTGCACTTGTACTTCTCACAGCACATAACACGTGCTCTCCTGCTGCGAGCACTTCAGTGCATGGATCTCTTCAAACTTTATACGTTGAAACCTAATGGGGCACTTGAAATATAGATTAACAATTATCAATGTGGAACATTCTCCAAGACACCCTGTTAAGTTAAAAAAGCAAATGACAGAAATACATAATTCTATTTCCGTTCAAAAAATTACACATGCACTGCGGCCTTGGTGGTATAGTAGTTAGCGTAGCTGCCTTCCAAAAAATTATACACGCATGTACGTATGTTTATGCATATACAGAAGCCGAAGAAACCACACCAGATGTCAACAGTGGTTATTTGTGAGAAGGGAAGTAGGTTGAAGAGAGGGGTGCCCTAAAAAACTTGCAACAGTTTTCTTAGCATAATTACCTATGTTTAGAGCATCTATATGATTTACATAGGTTTACTTTAGTCAGAAAAGCATACAGTACCCAGGGTCTCCTCTGTTCCTCCAGGTACAAAGTTAAAGGTAATCTACTGCCTGTTGTCTATTGCTGTGGTCCTGATGGAGATCCATAGTCAAGACAGAGAGCCAGGGATACAAGCAGGAACTTACCCCGACATAAAGACACACTCAGTCTCAATTGTGACCCTAAGCTTAACACACCTCAAGCACGTTCCACAGACACAGAGAAGTTGTGATACAAGCGGTTGGCTTCTCTGGAACTGGGCAACCTCGCATAGTTTCACACTTTGGGACCCAAAGCTGTGCATCTGAGGATGAGCTAATATTCCTGCTGGCTTGGAATCCCAGCTAAGGAGCTATATATAGTATTCCACACAAGAGAAAGACCGACAAGAATGCTATGGCAGTGATGGGCCAACATTCTGCAATGAAGCTACATGGCTGTTACCGTGAACTTGTCAGATGTGCCCTTTGGTAGCGCACGGGAACAATTCTAGACTGAGTAGGCCCCTTGAATACTGAAAGGATTCAGATTGGGGCTTGAGGAGAGAGAAACTAGACTTCCTGGTAATAAATGCAGCTGTAGCCTCCAACAATGAATGTGTACCTTGAATATGTCAAATGATGCACGTACTTTACAAAATGGCCAGCCCTATGCTAATTCTGCAAACCTGTGGTGCTTATTTGAGCTGATGTAGATATTAAGAAAACATCTGAGAAGAAACAGAGTTGTAGACAAAGGAAGGGGTATAGAAAGGAAGAATCATGATGTGTGTGTATGGACAGCACAGTTGGGATAAATACACTGTGTTTCTACATAATTCTATGAGAGGCAAGATTTGCGCTGATGGTGGTTGGACAGGATATTATGTCGGCTTCTAGTACTATGGACAGCCACTAGGAAAATAACAAGGTAGAAAGTATTAATTATTGAATCTTTGATATAATTCAGATATAAAAAATAACATACGTAAACAGCTACACTCTCTTAATTTACTGATAAGAGACCTCTGCTATAATAATGTCTGTAAGTATAATATCATGTATGCACCTTGAATGATACCAAAACATTATGAAAACAGTTTGCAATGTATTAATTTATCGAATCCGTCCTGTTAAGGTGTCTTAAAACTGTCTCATTGATATTCGTACTTCAATAAAAAAAAAAAAAAAGAAACAGAGGAGGTGACTAAGAGATGGAAGAAATTTTAGGTTAAGGAAATACTAGTACAAAGTAAAGGAGAGCTCATATTACTATGCTTTCTACTCACTGGGCTCATAAATATTCCAGTGTGTGTACTGAAACAGCTTAGACTCCTTCCCTTCCGTCTTCCAAGTGTATTCTCCTGTGTGATTTTCATCTTGAAGAGCTATCCAAAAATAATTGTTCTTCGTTTTCCCCACACTGCTGATCAAACTGGTAATAAATGCCTGTTCAAACCTTGAAAAGAGAAAAAGGAAATGGTTGTATTATGTTTCAGGGCAATAAAAATATCATTAAAACATAATGAAGTATGAAAAATGGCACCAGAATTGCATTACTTGTTAATTCTTTAGAACGTGGAGCAGAAAAATATACAAAGATCCTGACCATTACTAATATATGCCAAGCATCAGAGTAATTCCCAGAAATGCATGAGTGAAGAGAATTTGACTGTTATACACTCAGTTCCTGAAACTATGTCAAGAACAGAGACAGCTCTGGTTTCAGAGCTAGGTGGTGATGTCCACACAGCCAGCAACATATTTCTTCTAGTGTGACGTGGCCAATTTTAAAATTAGGCCAGATACCACATAACAGGCTGTAATGTGCTTAGGGTGGGGGCTGGCAGGGAGGAGGAGGAAGAAGAGGAGGAGAAGGTATGCTCTGCTTTTCTGAATGAGCAATTCACAGCACCCCTTCATCACACTTGCTTGGTAAGAAGAAACTGGAGTAGCAACTCTGGCGCTTCCAAAACAGTTTGTTCACAGGCACATGGAGTCCTTGGCTTATTCAAGTGTGTTCAAATATGCATTCTCAGTGGAGATGAATTTAAGTCCTAGGATTTAATTCAAGGACTTAAAATGCTACACCCACTAGCATTTTCCCCAAACAGTTTTCTGAATCAGCATTCAATGGTTGCTGGCAATGCTGCCTTCCCAGTATGAACGCATCAAGAGTGGAATCTAGAAAATTGAATTTTTTCTCCTATAAGCACATGTAATGAGAAAACTATGGGTATTACAATTAACTAAAATTGAACTTAGAGCTAAGTTTGAAACTGTGAAACTATTATGAGAAATCTAAAATTATAAGTAATGTCAGTGGTGATTTCTGGCCAGATATGCTGAGCCAATGGAAAAAGGAAGGCCTGATGAAATTACCCAAAACACCAAAGGAGAAAGTAAGTTAGACCTTTGAATTGCAATTTTGGGTTTTAAAAAAATTATCATGCATTCTTAACTTGTTAGGGTACCGCAGGTGATGGAATCATTTATAAATAGAAGAGTCTCAAAGGCATTGACAGAGGAGAAATTAAAGAACCAAATGCCTTAGAGACAACTCTAGAACAGTGACTAGAGCATCCATGGCACGCATACCTGCACAGCGTATGGTTTTATCTTGCTTTAGTGCCTTCTGCAAGTTCTCTGCTTACAATGCAAATAGCACACATTTGAAATGAGAAAAGTTCATTTTTATCCATGTGGTAGGAGCAGAATCTTACGTAAGTGTGCTTCAGGAGGAAGGTAGGAGAAGCCAAAGGCACCCTAGTTGCTCTTGTAATTTTTCCTACATTTCATTAGTTCATAGTCTCACAATATATGGCCTGCTTTTCAGATCCCCTTTGAGGCAGAGTAGCATAATTATTGTCCCCACCTGGTGCCTAAAACGCTCCTGCACTAGAAGCCAGCCGGTCAGTGGTCCATCGGTGCTAGAGCCCGGCTTCTCCTCACTATGGTGGTGCAGAGCGCAGGGAGGGCCGCTGCTCTTTCATTACCTGTTACTATGAAATCTATAAGATAATGCTAAAGAATGACCTTGTCTGTGAAGATGGCTTTGCATATTATTATGCATGATAACATGTTGCTCTTGTTCCCTGCTGGTTGTAGATTTATGTAGTCTACTCTGGTTTGCTATTATATATCTATTTAACATTGCTTGAAACAATGGAAAACTGCTTTCTGAGTTGGCAAGTATATTTTTAAGCATTACACAAAATATCTGTCCATTAAATCCTAAAACTGTTAAATCAAAATAAGACTATAGTTTTCTAGGTCTAGTTTAGAAGATGTGCTGCTCTAAAGCAATTTAACAAAAGTGGCTTTCTTCTAAACCATACAACTGAAAATCATTAAGTTAAAGCGTAGAGTCTTTGAGTAGCTGTTCCTGGCTGGTGCAGAAAGACAGGCCATCCTCTGTTCTTTACCACTTACCACTTCTGGTTGCAAGGACTGATATGGTCACAAAACCCCTGGCCTACAGCAGTATAGAAGATGATCTTTCAAAAGTATTTCTGGCCCTGTATTTCAGAATTAGTCATAAGAAAACATTTTAGAGTTTTTCATTATCTTTGTCTTTTGTCTGATTTTACAGGGATTGTTACATTTGAATGTCATGATTTAAAAACCCCAAATAACCAATGTAGGATGTGAGGGTGATCTGGCTTAGACATCTGTCACCCCATTGATCACCAGGGTTCATTCAGCTGATCTGGCTGGCCAGGAGGGCATCCCCTTCCTCCCAAAAATGATCCATGTGTGTCCCTCCTGAAGCTGCACCACCCCCAACAGAGGAGACCAAATAACTACGTGTACATATTTTGCATTATTATAAGTATCAGGATAGTATTTATTTCTAAGGAATTCAATAAAGTGAAAGTTGTTATTTTTAAAAATAGGCCAATAATGTAATATTTTACATGTGTACACCTACTTACAAAACCAAACTGTACAAGAGAATAATTCTTGGAATCAGAAAAAACAATCAACTCTTTCAATTAACTTTTTTAAAAAGTCAAGAAATCAGGAGTGGATTTAAATTGAATTAAATTAAATTAATTTTTTTTGGACACAGATTCTCACTATATAGCTTGGACTGGCAGTGACCATCTTATCTCAGTCTTTCTAGTGCTGTGATTACAGGCATGAGCCACCATGCCCTGTTCCCTGGGACCTTGTGTTGCCAGGCAGGTACTTAGACCTCTGGGCTGTCTCCCCAGCCTAAGAGTGTATTTTTTACTGTGAATAGAAAAACACACTTTGAACTTTCTGATGAAATTTGCCAAAAAATTTGCTCACGATGGTAAAAATTATATTTTAAGTTTAAAATGTCATTTTAAGACAGCAATGAATGTTAGTATGCATTGCATTCTTTTAATCATTTCAGAGTACACATTTTATATTTCGAAAAGTACACACTTTAGAAAGAGGGATTTGTACTTGATCTCTAAGTGAGTATTCAGCTTGTCAGTTTAACCAGTGACATATATATCTGAAAAAAAGAGGTTTCCTGTCTGTGAACAACATAGGAGTCAGCATATAACAGTGTGTTTAGTGGGCCAGGGGTATAGCTCAGCAGCATAAGCACCTGCAAGGTCGTGAGTTCAATCCTTGAAACAGCAAAAAGAAAAGAAAAGAAAAATCGTAACACAGTACCAAGATTACTGCATTTGTATCATCCGCAACATAAAAAGTAATGCATTGGAAGCAGCTCCACTAGCTAGACAGCTCAAATAGAGACACAAATAGAGAGACACCCCTGTTTGTGGACTGGAAGGCTTAATATTGTTGAGACGTCCAAGTACCCAAAGTGATCCACCTAGTCTCTGCAATCCCTATCAGCATAATAAAGGATCCAGCAAAATCAAGAGTTGTGAAAAGGGACAAAGTTGGAGCCTCACATTTCTTGATTTCAAGATTTAATACACTCTACAGTAGTAAAAAGTATGCTGCTGGTATATATGTGTATGAAATAAAATACAAACGAGACTGTATGTACGGCCAAATTATTCCCAACAAGGTGATAGATCGCTGAGTGGGGAAAGTCAACCTTTTCAACAATTAATATTAGGAAACCTGGATATCAATATGCAAAACAGTGAACTACCCTTTACTTGTACGGTTTAAAAAATAAACTCAAAGGGCCAGGGAGATGGCTCAATGGAATAAGCACTTCCCTGGCAAGTTCAAGGGCCTGAGTTCAACTCCTGGTTCTGCATAAATAAATAAATAAATAAATAAATAAATAAATAAACAAACTCAAATTAGACCAATGACATAAGCATAAAAGCTAAAACTGTTAAACTCTTAGAAGATAACACAGAGAAAAGTTTCACGTTATTACATTTGGCAACAATTCCTTGGATATGACATCAAAAGCATAGGCAGTGAAATAAGTGGATAAATTGGGCATCACCAAAATAAGAAGTTTTTGTGCATCAAAGGAGACTATGAGCAGAGCAAAAATGAACCCCAAAAGTGGGAGAAAATATTTGAAATAATGTATTTCATAAGAGATCAAGATACATTATATATACATCACTCCTACAATTTAAAACAGGGCAAACACTTAAGTGGACACTTCTCTAAAATGATATGAAGAAGCTGTAAAGAAGAAGCACGTGCAAAGCTTTCACCATCGTTTATCACTAAGTGAAATGCAAATCAAAGCCATAATGAGAGGACAAATCACTGTGCTACGGTTAGGATGTCAAGTGTCCCCAAAGGTCGGGCCTCCATGCAGCAGTGCTCAGAAGTGGAGCTTTTGGGAAGTTGAAGGTCAGTGCTCCAACATTACCAATGGATTAATCATTGATGCATTACTAACTTAATCACTGGGAGATGGTGGAAACTGTACGAGATGGAGTCTTGTGGAGGAAGTGAGTCTGTTGCGGTGTGCCATGGGGGATTTTATCTTGTCCCTAGCCCTTTCTTGTGTCCGCCTTTCTTTCTGCTTCTTGGTCATTGTGAGGTGAGTCCTTTCCTCCTTCTCTATGTTCTATTTCACCACAGACCTAAAAGCTGCGGAGCTATCTGGCCATGGACTGAAGCAACAAGCCAGTGTAAACCTTTCCTATTTTAAGTTGTCTTTCTTATTTTTATTTTTCAACGTGATGGGAAGCTTACTAGCATACCCCCAGTAGGCTGGATATTATAAAAACAAAGCAGACAAACAGAAAATAATGAATATTGGTCATAATATAGAGATGGAGTTGGAACACTTATATGCTACAGTTGGGAAAGGAAAATGGCACAGCCACTGAGGAAAACAGTGTTTAAGTTCCTGAAAAAGATAAAAAATAGAATTATCAATAAGATCCAACAATTTCACTTCTGAATACATACTTGAAGAAGCAGAAGCAGAGACATGAATGTGTGCATTATGATTGAAGTACCATTATTCACAACAGTCATATGTTGAAAGCAAACCAAAACCTATTGACGGATAAATGGATAAGCCACATCTGGAGCATGCATGCAATAGAGCTTTAACCAGCCTTTAAAAGGAAAGAAATTCTGATAGGTTGCAACATGGAGACATTATTATGCTAAGTGAAATAATTCAGGCACAAAAAGACAAATATTGTATGATTTCACTTATACGAGGTCCCTAGAGTAGTCAAACTCATAGACAGAAAATAGAATGTGGCCATCAGGGACTAAAGAGAGGGGAGAACTGGTAGTTTTATTTAGTGAGTGCAGGTTTTCAGAATGGGAAGAAGAAAAATTCTAGGTATGTATAACGGGCCTGAGTGCACAGCAGAGTGTCTGCAGGTAAAGTCACTGAGCTAAACACTTGAACACAGCTTAGGGCCATTTCTAGGGTGTGCCTCAGGGGCAGCCTGCCTGCCTGGCAAGCGGAACACCCTGAGTTGGATTCCTGTACAAGAAAAAAGAAGAGGTTTAAATGGGAGCTTTTATTTTATATATATTTTAGCAGTTTTTAGGTTAAGCACAAAAATGTTTTGGGAGATATAACACTTTTAGGAAACTGGTAAAACTATTAAAATACCTGAAAACAACACATACTTAAAGCTATGACAGCTGGCAGAGATGCCACAAGGAAAGAAGGCCAAGGGCAAGAAGGTGGCCCCTGCCCCTGCTGTCGTGAAGCAGGAGGCCAAGAAGGTGGGAAATCCCCTGTTTGACAAGAGGCTAAAGAATTCTGTAATTGGACAGGACCTCCCAAGAGAGACCTCCACTACTTTGTCAAATGGGCCCGCTACATCTGGCCCAGCAACAGAGGACCATCCTGTACAAGCAGCTGAAGGTGCCCCGTGCAGTTAACCAGTTCACCAAGGCCTGGACCGCCAAGCAGCTACCCAGCTGCTTACGTTTGCCCAGAAGTGCAGACCAGAGACCAAGCAGAGGCTGTTGGCCTGGGCAGAGAAGGAAGCTGCTGGAAAAGGGATGTCCCACTAAGAGGCCACTGGTCCTCAGAGCAGGTGTCAACACTGTCACCACTCTGGTAGAGAAAAAGAAGGCTCAGCTCATGGTGACTGCATGTGACGTGGACCCCATCGAGCTGGTCATGCTCCTGCTTGCCCTGTGTTGCAAGAGATCCTTTACTGCATCATCAGGGAGAAGGCCAGGCTTGGGCGTCTGGTCCACAGGAAGACCTGTACCAATGTCACCTTCACACAAGTCAACTTGGAAGACAAAAGTGCACTGGCTAAGCCGGTGGAGGCCATCAGGACCAACCACAATGACAGATATGATGAGACCTGTCATCACTGGAGAGGCAATGTTCTGGGTCCAAAGCCTCTGACTCATATCACCAAACTGGAGAAAGCAAAGGCTAAAGAGCTTGCCACTAAACTGGGCTAAGTGTACCCTTGAATTTTCTGTACATAAAAACGATGAATTGTCCTCAATCCAGAAAAAATATATAAAGCTATGAAAAATAAATTATTGCAGGATTTATCTTTTTTGGGCACAAGTCAAAAAATCAATATCATTTTTATTATTTTGTACCAAATATT
Source organism: Ctenomys sociabilis (assembly GCA_004027165.1). Taxonomy (NCBI): domain Eukaryota; kingdom Metazoa; phylum Chordata; class Mammalia; order Rodentia; family Ctenomyidae; genus Ctenomys; species Ctenomys sociabilis. The sequence continues at coordinate 3,450 of PVKA01006578.1, read as the reverse complement.
CTGTTGAGTCAAGATTTAGATATGCATACGTTTAGACAATTATCCATGCTACCTTTGAAAATCAGGATTTGTATTCTTACTCTGTCTGAAAGCAAAGTGCCAGGGTCTGAAAAAGTTCTATAACAATAGACTAGCTGTCATTTAGCAGGGAGGGTCTGTTTCCTTCCCCTCTGTTTGCCACACAGTGTTAAGAGGTCTTAGACCTGGAGCAGTTGCCCAATAACAAAAGAAATTAGTAACTTGTAGCAGGTGGTTCTAATTGTGCCCATCAAACCTGTCACTCAATTGTGCAGAAGAGTGGAAAATCAATTAACAGCTACAAGCCTGGGTGCTGGAGAGTGACAGGCGTGCCTTAGCCCAAACAGGAAATCAGGAATGGGAGAAAGTGATTACTGAGGCTGCTCAGGGATGCTTCTGAGTCTGAGGAGGTGTTCCATCTACTGCCAGCCTTCCCAGGCAAAAGACACGGTGGTGGGAGAGCGTGACAAGATGTAACCTTACTCAGAGAGAGGTTTCTTCCCTGATGGAGTCTGAACGAGTGTAAGTCGAGAGCACAGGGTGCTTCCCTTCCTCCATCTGAGAGGCTGGCAGAGTCGCAGCTTGAGAGGAAGCCATATTTCTGGGACACTGTATCCGATGCTAACTGACTTGGAGACAGGCCACATCACTGCTCATGTGGAGTCAGGCCAGCTTGGCGAGTGACTGGGTTGCGTGCCAGCATAAGCCGAGACAGACAGTCCTAATCAGCTGAAATTGGGATTAAGAACAAATTTCCCTATGCCACTGTGCTGCTGCAGAGCCGGAAAACACATTGTACATTGGCTACTGAGTGTAGTTAATAAAAAAAAAAGTAGTGTCTCACCATATTCTTACACTCAGTTTTGGGGAAATGAAACAGATTTTCCCCAGATGGTTCCTATCGTTTTTGAGGTCCTCAAAGTGCTGGTAGAATATGAAACATTTGAGCTCTTAACAGATTTCTAGCTTGGCTTGGGTCACTTTAGCACTATGAGAAATCCGTAACCTCACTGTGCATTTGCTGCTTCCTTGTGTGTCACGCTACCTTCATCACTTGTTCTGTGTGGTTAGGTACTATTTCTTTAGCTTCCATGCTATACCGAGCACTGAGCAACTGAAACACACTTTTTAATTTCTTTTGTACATACAAGGCATGAACACATTACTCTGGTGTCATTCATAAACTATGTATTTGATACATAATTTTCTAAAAATTTCTCGACTATTAATTTTTTTGCATGGTCAGATAATGCATGAGAACTCATTCACACTGTGTCAGGTAGGTGACAGGAAGAAACCCAGTGAGCATTAAACAAAAAAAGAAGGATGAGATAAAAACAGATGAAACATTTAGAGTTATTTTCTTCAGTGTAAACTACACTTACGTTATCATTGATAAAGGAATTTAGTTTCATTGGCTCGGCTTCTACAATGTCTAATATTGGGGTAACTTTTAACCCAGTGTATTTGTGTAAACTTTAAAGTAGCCTAGTGAGCTGAGCGGATACAGGCTTCCTCCTGCCTAGTAGCTATATGTGGGAGGTAGAGAGGCAGAACTGGAAGCAGTGCCGAGATACTTTGATGTTACAGCCTAATGGCTACACTCTAAAAGAGGCCATGGAGTCTGCCAAAAGCTGCCACCCTGTTCCCCTGTGGGTCAGTGAATTCCTCCATGCACAAGCACACACATTCCTGTGCATTATTTGGAGGAATGAATGGGACAGAAGCAGGAAAGTAAGAGGATGAGAGGAGAAAGGAAATACTGACACTGTGAATGTTGCCTTTTAATGTGGAAAGCCAGAGGAAGCACACAGGAATCCTACAATGCAGACATGCATGTTGAGGTCTCCAGTTAGAAACACAGCACCAGCTGTCCCATTGCCTGGGATTCAGGCTGGTCTTGAAGTCACACGTAGACAATCATCCTGCCTCATCCTTCCAAGCTGATGGAGCTAAAGAGGAAGATCAGCATACCTGAATTGATATTTTTAAAGGCAATGACAGGGCTGGCAAGATAGCTCTGCGGTCTAAAGCGCCTGCTTAGGCAAGCTCTCAGGGACCGCGGTTTGATCCCCAGCACCACATGCCATGCCGGCCCCTACCCCCAGGTCGGGCTGAGCTGACCCCTCCCCCCCGTAAAAAAAAAAAGAATCCATGATGTGTAGCGAGACACTGTAATGAATAAATAAATTTAAAAAAAAAAATAAAATAAAAAAATAAAGGCAATGACACAAAAATGGCAGGTATAGCTATCCTACTGAAGACTTCTAACTGCTTCTATCTTAGGCACAGAGGGTCTCTCTCCTACCCTCACTGCCCTTGCCATTGATAGTGACATGAGGTCATCTTTGTTGTGGCTTTATCTCCTATGACACATCTGGAGCACAGATTGTGTGGTGTGTGAGCAAGGGCACAGTTAATCTCAAGCTAAATCTAAGGCAAAGAGATAGCTGGGGAGATGGCTCAGTAGAATAAGTGCTTCCCTGGCAAGTGCAAAAGCCTGAGTTCAATCCTCAGTTCTGCCAAAATAAATAAATAAATAAAATAAATAAATCTAAGGCAAAGAGAACTAAAAAGGAATGATGACACACTTGAATATCCTCCACATTTTCGTTATACTTCCTTTTCTGCCTTAAAAGTACCTTATACAACTTACCCACATTACATTTTTAAAATACTTGTTATAACATCTTTCTTTTCCGTTACCAGCAGTTAGAACATAAAATCTAAATATGACTGAATATATGAGCAAAGCCAGACAATCAATGTATTTTTAAGGAAAGTAAAAATCACCTTAAATTTTACTATTTGTCATTCAAAACTCGGTTGAGGAATAATAGAAGAAGACATTCACCTCAGTGCTTTAAACATTCATTATAACATAGCACACTCTAGATTTTGATAAAGTTCCTATTATTGTTAGATTTTACCCCTCCAAAAACCCTCCTGCTGAAGCATGGTCAGGTTTCTCTCAGGAAACTTTTGTTTACCTATTTGTGATAGTTACGAGTGCAGGGGGACAGTAGTAACCACTGGAAGCTTGGTCAAAGGTTCTCAGGACCGGGTCAACTTTGTAACAGAATTCACCATGTCTCTCCCATTCCTTAAAAAAAGAAGAAGGGAGATTAAGGACACAATCTTGCTCAGCTAAATACCAAGAGATCTCTTCTGCTCATTCTCATTTACCACTTATATAACTTTCTTCTCTCACTTGCTCAAGGCTCCTTGAAGTTTTGTCTTACTATCTTTATATTAGTTCTACCTGGTGACGCCATCCCAACTGCTGTGGCCACTTCTGTGTCTATGTAATTAATTATCTTTAAATCCTAAAATTTTACATTTCCTTAAAAATGTAAAAAATTAAACACAAGTGAAGATAAAACGGGAAAGCAGCACAAAAGAAACAAAACACCTAAATTAAAAAAAGAGCAC
>PVKA01006577.1:67232-82917 GCA_004027165.1 Ctenomys sociabilis | reverse complement strand
TATATAATAATTTAAAGCATCAAAACTAGATGGGAGCAGTAGGGAAAAAGAGAGAGAAAAAAAAGACTAGAGTAGCCCCTGAGCCCTGTCCTTATCCCTGCTGGGTATGAAAGTCTCAGTGGGTGAAAAAGATGAGGCCTGAGAGCCGGGCGTGGTGGCGCATGCCTGTAATCCCAGCACTCGGGAGGTTGAGGCAGGAGGATTGTTGTGAGCTCGAGACCAGCCTGAGCTACAAAGTGAGCTTAAAGCCAGCCTGAACTGCATAGCGAGACCCTGTCTCAAAAAGACAAAAAAAAAAAAAAAAAAAAAAAAGATGAGGCCTGTGAGTAGTGACCATATTCAGAATATGCCAGTTGGTGTTCATACTTATGATACCAAATATATAAATCTCATCAAAAAGTCTTTTTAACATTAAGGTGCAATACAAACTGTTTCAAAATGAGAACTTCAGGAACCAGTGCAGAAAGTGTACAGTTTGAGATGTATAATTGAGATCATGAAAGTAAAATTTTAAACACAGGGTATTTCTCCTATAATTTTCTTTTTCTTTTTTTTGGTGGAACTGGGGATTGAACTCAGGACCTTGTGCTTGCCAGGCAAACACTTATTCAACTGAGTTGTCTCCCTGGCCCCTCCTTTAATTTTCTGAAGAGGATTTATAACCATATTTGGTAAAACTGCCTCTGTTAGTAATTTATTTAGTGAAATATATCCATAGCTGTTACAGAGTTACTTTAAAATACCCGTAATTGTAAAATAGCTTACATGTTTTAAAATCTTGTACTTTCTAGGGCATTTAATAGTAAAGTTTTATTTTAAAGTGGTAGGCTCTACGTAGTTGGATCTGTAGCTTTTCTGTTCTCTGAATTTTACTTCTCAAAATTTTCCAGGGATCTAGGAAAATGAAAGAAGTACCTGTGAAGCTTTACACCACTGTTGTGGAGGTAGTTCCAGCTTTTACTTTGTTTCTGCTAGCAGGCCTGGGGCGTGCTTCCAGAAGAGAGGAGGTTCAAGGATGGAACAACAGCAGGGGGACAGAAGTGACACTGGACAAAACAGAGCTGCGATCCTACAGGGAATCTCGACCCTATGAGACCGAGCGGCGAGTGGACTTCACAGCCGAGAAGTACACAGATGAAAGGTGTGTGCCGCTACCCTTAGAGAGAGAGGGGTCTCAAAGGGTTCGTGGCCTTTCTAATCTGTCCAGAGTGCAGGCTGGGAATGGTAGCAGATCCCATTACTTAGGTGATGTAGGAAAGATCTTCATTATGTCGTAGTTAACCTTCTCTCCTGGTACAGGAAACAACTTAAAACAAATTGAGTTGGGGCACAACTCAGTGAGAATGCTGGGCTGGACTCCAGTGGCTGAGGTGCGGACACCAGCTGCACCACATGGGCTATGTTATACCTGCAGCTGTCATTGTCAGTGCAGTGGAAATATTCCCTTAGACTCCAGATGAACTGAAATGAACTCTCAGCTCATAGAGCATTAAGAAATTAGTCTGCACTCATTTTTGCTGTTTAATTTTTATACCTCTCTACTGGGTATTTGAAATCAGTAACAAAGAGAAGGTGCTTGCCCAGATGTTGTGGAGATATATATATATATATATATATATATATATATATATATATATATATATATATATATATGTATTCTGTAAATTTACCATTTTAATTGTCTCTAAATGTACTGTTCCTTTGCATTAAGACATTCACACTGTTGTACCCCTGTCTCCTCGATCCACCTCCAGAACTTTTATCTCCCAGATTGAAACCATACCCACTAAACAATAACTTCTCATTCACACTCTGTGAGCGTGGGCCTCTACCTGAGGAGCAGGCGCTTGTGTCTCCTTGTCAGCTTTTCCTTACTGGAACAGAACCTTAGAGGTAATCAGTGTAAGGAGAGGAAAGGTTTGTGTTGGCTTACCTCTGTGCAGGTGACCCTGTGGCTTTTCAACTTGGCGGGGCAGCACATCATGCTTAAGTGTGTGGTAGGAGAAGTCTTTCCAGAGACCAGAGTCCCACAGTGCCCTCCCAGTAGCACTGTGAGCCGGGGGCCCTCCTGGTGGTGCTATGGGCTGGTGACCACGTCTGTAACACATAGCACTTTGACCTTGAGAGCTTGTTTGGAGGTTCTAGCAGGGGAGCGCAGCTACTCATATACCCTTGACCGAGGAATGGTCCTCCTCTATCGGGGGTGGTTGTCCTCTTCGACCGAGCGCGCAGCTTCGGGAGGGGCGCATATGGATCATTGAGGGAGGAAGGGGACACCCGCCCAGCCAGCCAGATCAGCCGAATCAACCCTGGCGATCAATGGGGTGACAGATGTCACAGCCAGATCGCCCTCACATCCAACATAGCACTTTGAGCAACCTTCCATGTCCAAACTCTAGCACTGGAATTGTTGCAAGACAGTGAATTATGGGTATGTAAAGCAGTGCTTGGCTCAAATACTATTTTCCTTCTTTTTACTTGTGAGTTTGTCAGAAATCTTCCTAAATGTAGTGCAGGATCGCTCAGTCTTCACAAATCTTTATAAAAGAAGATACACTTTCTAGTATGGTGATTATAAAAAAAAGCTGATGAAGAGAAGTGGGCATGATGGTTCGTGCCTGTTATCCCAGCCCTCAGAAAGCCAAGGCAGGAGGATCACTCCAAGTTTGAGCCTAGCCTGTTACAAAGTTCAAGACCAGCATGAACTACTTACCAAGACCCTGTCTCAAAAAGAAAAGAAAGTATCGTGAATGTATTTAATTAGGAGAAAAAGGCTGTGGAATAAAAAGTGGTTTCAAAACCATTTTTTGAATCAAAACATGGAATCAAACTCAGGACCTTGCACTTGCCTGGCGAGCAGTGTGCCACTAAGCTGTATCTCTGGCCCTACAGGGCTGCTTTTAGGCTTGGTTTCAATCAGTATTTTGAAAGAATTCAATAATTTATTGGTATCTGATCTAAATTTCTGTACACTTAGACCAGATTTTTACTGTTTTCATTTTTTTTTATTATTATATCTTTATGATACATACAGCAGTTTGTTTTGGAAATCAATATATGTCATCTTTATAAGTTTTACTTCCCTCTTTTCTTTTTTTTTGGTATCAGAGGTTGAACTTTGCATGTGCCAGGCAGATGCTTATGCCACTGAGCTATCTCTGTGGCCCCTTCCCCTATTTCATTTTCTTTTTAAATTTTTCAAAAATCATTTATTTATTTGTTACATGGTCTTACTACACAACTCAGGCTTACAGTGATCATTCTCTTTCAGCCTCTCCAGCACTAGGATTACAGGCGTGCACCACCACGCCTGGTGTCCATGGCTGACACAGCGCTCCCAGTTCCAAGGCAGCATGGCATGTATATGGGGGATCCAACCCGGGTCCTTGTGCTTGCCAGGCAGGCACTTGGACCATTGAGCTATTCCCCTATCTCATCTAAATTTTTGAGTAGACTTTTTTCTTCTGTGAAGATTTTTATTTAAATATTTGGCTTTGGTTAGTTGGTGGGGTAGGACATTTATTAATACTTTTGTATTTATCTTTTTGAGTAAAGGTAAGTTTTAGATTTTTTTTCTGTTCTTCTTTTTTTTTTTTTTTTTTTACTGTACCAGGGATTGACCACATGACCTTGCATTTCCCAGGCTGGTGCTGTGCCCCTGAGCTATATCCCAGCCGAAGTTTTGTATGTTTTTAATGCACTGTTGTATAGTAGCTTTTTCATGTAACATGCTTAGCCATGAATAGAAGCTGGGACATCTCTCTAGTGCTAGTATTGGAGTTGGTAATGCCACTTGATATTTTGATGCCATGACAGCTATTAAAAAAGTAATTTGTTGTTGCTGTAAATTTTTTTAGAAGTCTCAACAATTTTTAAAAATTATTAAACTAGGATTAAAATGATGAGAAAGACATGGTTCTTGCTGCAGGAGTTGAGAGTCTGATACACATGTTTTCAGGAAGAGTGGTGCTTACCAGAGACAGAGCTAGAGAGTGGGTGGCAGTCATATCCTGGGCTGGGTCCTGGATGTGCAGGGGACAAGGAGGAGTGGCATGGCTCCTCAAGTCATGCGTTGGGGACCACAGAAGGAACCAAGGGGACAGCATTGGCCATGTACTTGCCAGGCTCAGAGTTGTCTGGGTGACGATGTCCAGGAAGGAACTGGGTCTGTGGCCCAGAATTAGAGACTACAGGAAAAACAGGCCAATAGCTTGGTAGAGACGAGAATGAATGGGGGGAGAGCATGGGAAGGGTGGCACAGGAGGGACCTGGAAAACCAGAAGGCCCTGTAGAGGGCTAGACCTGCTGCAGTGTAGGAGGCAGAGCCCCCCCCCCCCCCCGGTACCTGAATCTGGAAGTGGCCACCTCTGAGAAGTGGGGCTGGGAGACCAAGGAACATTTAATCTTATACCATGTTTGAGTATTACTGGCCTAGGAAGAGAGGGTATAAAGAAAAGTGCTGAGCTGGATTAAAGGTCTAAATGCCTTTTTAAAAAAATCTATTTACATATGTATGTTTATATGTACATACATACATACCTTGGTTGGTTCCTTAAGTGGTTCCCCAATACTGGGGAAGCTGAGATAGGATCACTACAAGTTCGAGCTGTGTTATGAGACCCTGTACCTATTTCAGTAGGTATTGTCGAAGGAACTGCAGAGCTAAAGCCAGTCTGTGTATTACATATTCAAAAAGAATTTTTCTTTTCATTTATTTGGTACAAGGTCTCACTACACAGCTCAGATTCATAATGATCCTCCTGTTTTCAGCCTCCCCAGCCCTGGGATTACAGGCAGGGGCCATCACACAGGACTCTTTGTCTGTGTCCCATGGGTAGGGGCAGGGCTGGCACAGCACATAGGACTGGGATCCAATAAAAAGAAATTTTAGGGCCAAGTAGGGAAAAGGCATCCCAAAAGGTCAGAGGGAAATTGAAGATTAGCAGAATGAAATGGCGTGTAGAGGTCAGGTGCCAGAAAGACAGAAGTTGCTGTCAGTGTTAGCAGAGGCCTAGGGAGCCATGGGATGGAAGTCGGAGCACAGCAGCTTAGCATTTTCAGTCCCAAAGATGACCAACTAGTTACGTGTTTGGGAGAGAAACATTTGGGAGAGTCATAATTTGAAGTTTTACCTTTTTCTTTTTTAACCCCAAATTAAAGATTTCATTTTAGGACAGGAGTGAACCTTATATGTAGTCTTTGGTTAATACCTACACTTTATAAATGGGAAGCCCAGTTCACTGAGGTGTGTATAAGTCCCGTCTAGAATCCAGGCTCTCACTCCTGCTTAGTAACTGCGCAGGGTGGACAAGTCATCTGCATGCTCTTCTTTGGTTTCCTTGTTATTCAAGCCACCACTCTTTCTAGTGTACTAGAGCTGTAATGAGTATGTCCTTCTGGACATTTTTTAAAATCTCCTAAAAAGGTTTTGGAGGGCTGGGGATATAGCTCAGTGGTCTAAGCTCCTGCCTGGCAAGTGCAAGGACCCAGGTTCGATTCCTGGTACCACATGCCCAGAACCCAGGCATGCCCTACTAGCCACAGAGACCAGGACCAGGTATAATAGAGCACGCCTATAATCCCAGTATTGGGGAGGCTGAGATAGGATCACTACAAGTTCGAGCTGTGTAGTGAGACCCTGTACCAAATACGTACATAATACATACATAGGTACATAGATTTTTTTAAAAAGGCATTAGACCTTTAATCCAGCTCAGCACTTTTCTTTATACCCTCTCTTCCTAGGCCAGTTGATAGATTTGATCGAGACCGAGCACCCAGAGGCCGGGGAGGCCCAAGAGGAGGCCTGCGAGGCCGAGGCCGAGGCGGGCCTGGAAACAGAGCTTTTGACACTTTTGACCCAAGAGGAAAGCAAGAGTTTGAAAGATATAGTGGGAATGATAAAATGTAAGTTTCTTTGTAAATACTGTTTCTACTTTAAGATTTTGTTTATCTGTGATCTGAATCTATTACTTGGTGTTAATGTTTATTTAACTTTGTGTTAGTATACTGTTTTTCTCATGGGGCGCTGATCCTGGGGCATGTTCTGTGATCTTTTTCTGATTTGGAGTTTGGAGAACAGTTTTCAGTTTAAGGGAATATTTGTTCTTCCTCCAGAGCATTCAGACCTGAAGACAGCACAGGTGGGTGTGGAGTTCGTACCTGGGGGTCAGGAAAAGATGCTAGGTAAGTGCACATACACCACTGAGAGCCTGTGATTAAGTGGAAACTTCTGGATTTGGGGTTTTTGAAAATGATGTCTCTGTATCGTTCTTTCTACTTGGCGTGTCATTGGTTTGGGGCCTCTATTTAGTGACTCTTTTTGTTGTTGTTTGGTGGGAAGACCTTGGATTCAGTCAGAAGGTAACTTAAGACATATTTACTATGTCACATTTAGATTTGAAACTGCTTGTTTAAAGGTCTGTTTATCAAATGGGTGGCAGCTGACCATGAATTTGCTGATGCCCCATTGTATATTCACACTTGCCTCCAAAGAACTTTAAATTCTTGAATGTTTATATTTTTCTGTGACTTTCCACAGTTCTTGTACCTCCTTGACATTTTGAAATCATCTACAGTTGGATGCTCAGTGACCAGTGTCACCAAGGCTCTAATTAGACATTTGTCTGGACCTTCCTGGCACCCTGCTCTGTGATTGCTGGTTTGGCTGGTTAGGGTCGGCCCTTACCGTCCTTCCTGGTGTCTGCAGAGGAAGAGGAGGCCAGGCGGGGCCAGTAGTGCAGGGCTGGCTTTCTACATGAGTGAAGGCTTGAGGAGGCTTGGTCTTCCATATTCTTTTGATCAATACAAGCTTTTTACATAAGTTTACCTTTTCTTAAATTGCCCTCCTAAAATACAAATGTACAAAATAATAATAAAATGTAACAACGGATATGCTATTCTTGCTTATTGTGATTTTTTTTTTTTTTTTCTGTGTAATACTGGGGGGAATAAGTCCAGGACTTTTGCACTGAGCTATGTCCCTAGCTCCTTTTTCTATTTTGTGACAGTGTCTCATTAAGTTGCACAGGCTGGTCCCAAACTCACAGTCCTCCTGCCTCAGCCTCCCAGAGTGCTAGGATTGCAAGTGTCTGCCACCGCAGCTGGCTTATCAGATAGTATTAATGTTAATATAAAATGGAAAAATTAAGATCTTGTGAAATGAAATTCAAGTTATTCTGCTGATTATTGTGTGTGTGCATTTTTCAATTGGTGTCTCAGAACTTTGGTTTTCTGGAATAGGGACAGTTTGTTGCAATCTTGCCTGCTCATTTTTGTGGGTTCTACTTCTAGCTTATTACCATTTTCTAAGAGTTTAGTAAATCATTCAACACTGCTAGATTGAGAATATGTGGGCTCCTTTTACTAATTGAAATTCTTTTTTTTTTTTTTTTTTTGTCTTTCTGAGACAGGGTCTCACTATGCAGTTCAGGCTGGCTTTAAGCTCACTTTGTAGCTCAGGCTGGTCTCGAACTCACACCAATCCTCCTGCCTCAGCCTCCCGAGTGCTAATTGAAATTCTTAATAATAAGAGTTTTGAGTAGTTTTCTGATCTTTTGGTCTGTTCTTAAATGTTAGATCATTTGTGGTAATTTTATTCAGGAGCTTTTAGAAGTTTTGAAAATTATTTATGTGGAGAACTGAGACTTTTTTCCTATCCTGATTTTGATATGGATACTTATTTGTATACATGTTCCTTGAAGAACATGCCATCAAGAAAGGGGCATGAGTGTGCTTTTAGACCTTTGGGGTGAACACGTTGTGACTGGAGAGGTTCTTACTATTTTCCAGCGACTGGGAGCTGACTGGCATGCTGGACGAGACCCCGGTGATGGAAGAGGCCCAGGGCGCCCTGGAAGAGGAGTCTGCAGCCAAGTAGGAGTCTGTCTCTGTCTCTGTCTCTGTCCACCTTCCCCTTGGCCTTGTGGGTTGTTGGCTTATTTCTGAGAGCTTAGCCCTTTATCATAGCACAGACAGTTGATCTCTCTGATGTTACTAGTGACTCACCAGCAAAGTAAGTAGCTCAATAGGGGCCAGGGAGATGGCTCAGTAGAATAAGTGCTTGCTTTCCTGGCAAGTACAAGGGCCTAAGTTCAATCCCAAGTTCTGCCAAAAAAAAAAAAAAAAAGTAGCTCAAATAATCTAATAAATGATTTGTAGTGATAATTACTTAGATTCAAATATGCTGTCTGCTGACTACAGCCTTTCTGTCAGCAGCTGTTCTCTTCCTTTCTTGGGACTGTGCTTATCTTGGCCCCCGATGATGTCTCAGCCAATCCTCCCTCCCTTTTCTCTAGGCTGTGTAGCCCTGGACCATCTCTGCACACCTGTTCTTTCAGCTCCTCTGCCCTTTGGGTTTTCTGTTGTACCTGGTCATGGAGCCCGCCTAGGCACGGAGCCTTCGTGCCTGCAGCCACTCACTGAGCAGCAGCACCCTAAATGAGCCCTCAATGCCGTCAGCACGTCCATTGTCTGGATTCATCATCTCCAGGCCTCATTCTCCATTTTGCCAGCACAGCTTTGCCCCCAGAGAAACAAGCTGTCTTCTGGGAGCAGCATGTCCTGCCACAGGCTTCCTTGCCTCACGCTGCTGCTCAGCTACTCCAGCTGCTGCGCTGCTTATCTCCTTCCTCCTGGCCCTGACCTTGTCAGTATTTAAAACACGCTCAAGCTCTGTTTTTCAATCTTCTCTATCCTGACTACTAGACACTCTGTCTGTCTGTCTGTCTCTCTCTCCACAAGATTTAGGCTGGCCTTCAACTTTGTATCCTAGGCTGACCCCAAACTCACAGTGATCCTCCTACCTCAGCCTCCCAAATGCTGGGATCATGAGCATGTACCAGCCTGCCCTGCTGCTTCTCTTTCTTGCGTACTGGAAATCCATCCTAGTTGTCAGGAGTATCATGAGAATGCTCACTTGCTACCCACATCACGTTACCAATGCTGTCTTCCCTAATAACCATTACTGAAAACTTACGTTGAACGTGATATAAGTAATCAGATTTTATTTCAAAGTCTTTTGAAATAGTTTTATGGCTTTGTTACCAAATTGATAAACATTTAGGTCAATTTGATTCATTTTACTTTTTAAATTTTAAAGATTGCTTTTAATTCAGACTTTGTTTTGTTTTGAGAAAGGGTCTCCCTGTGTAGTTCAGATTGGCCTTGACTTTACCATGTAGCCCAGACATCATAGATATGTGCCGCCATACCTGGCTCTTAAATATAGTTTGGAATTATGTAAAATACTTGTTTCCAGAGTCACTCTGAAATACATACATGGTATTTTCAACTAGCTTCGGTCCTCGTTCTTTCCTAGTTTACATTCCCATTGTTTGAAAGTGTAACGTGGACATAATACACAAGTATGCCTTCGCATTCCTTGAGCGAATGTCAGCATGCTGCACGCCCACTGCTTTTACTCACCCTATCTAGTAATTTCATTACTGTACATGGGGCATTCCTCGTTTCACTATTAGCTGCTTCATTTCCATGTGTGGTTATACTGTAATTTCCACCAAATGCCTCTAAATGAGTTAGGTTTTAGCCCATATTTTGCTATTATAAGGTCTTAAGATCTTTCCTATTGTTGCCAGTATATATTTGAGATCTGTGGTGTTTTCTTGGTATAAAACGCCATCTTTGTTCTGCATACTTCAACTTCAGAACAGAATCAAAAAATGAGACCACCACACATAATATCTAATGCTGCTATCAAATTAGGGAGGAAATGGATCTTGAGGCCTTGTTTCCTGTCTTAGACGCACTGTAGGAGTGGAAGAGCCTACGGGATAGCATCAGAGGGAGCAAGATGGGACAAGGCTGCTTGAGGTTGCAGTGTAGCCATGGGGACACTGCGGAGATGCTCCTGATCTGCTTCTCCCATTTGATTTGCATCCTCATCCTCCTAGAGGTAGGGATTTGTCAGGATCAGCAGCAGCGGGCTCCTCCAGGGCCCTTTGTCTTCATTGGTATCCAGGTATCCCAGACTGCTCATATAGCATATGTGATTAGAGTGGCTCTGGGGCCTTCACAGCAGAAGCCGGAACATGGCAGCACCAGGTTCTTTTCATTTTTTCTATCATCCTGTGGCTGTATCTTCACACCGGCATGGTTGGGGTTGATCTCCAGGTACTTTTTTGCCATCATGTAACCCATTGTGGAGTTCTTTTGCACATGATTCACAAAAGCAGCGATGGTCACTTGGCCTTTGCTCTCACCTGTGATGTGATAGATACCTTCTGGGCCTCCTTCATGGGAAACATACTCTTGACAGAGAAATCATCTCATCTCCAGCTCAGAAAGGCATCACCTTTTAGTGGAATCCTCTTGGATTTCAAGCTTTAGATTTTTGAGAATGCTTTGTAGAATTTCTTTTAGTTCTCTTTCTTCTCTGTACTTAGAGGAGAGCTCAAGGTACTTCTTAATGTTTTTTTGTAAGATGACTCCAGATTTTCCCTGCTGAAGGATTTCTTGGGAGATGCTCAAGGGAAGGTCCCAGTTTTAGCACACCATGCATAAAGTTTAGGTGGTCTGGTAGCAGCTCAGCACAGTTGTCTATGATGAACATGTGATTAACCTAAAATTTGATGACATTCTTTTTCTTGTTCTCAAAGAGGTTAAAGGGAGCTCTGTTAGGAGCTTGCAGGCTCTCAGTCTCTATGAGTGTTTGGCACAGGCTTAAATAAAAAAGACAAGTAATATGGTTTGTAGGGAGACCAGCAAAGTCAGAACTCCTTGGAGCTAAAACAGAGGCTTCTCTGGATCCTCCTTATTTTTTGAGTCCATAACAATTCATGGTGATGAGAAGTAGAGAAAATGAGCAGGGCCTTGAGAAATTAGAACAAAGTCATTCAAAGCAGTAAATCTTGCTAAGTAAGAGAACTGTTTGATCTCATAGGTTGGCAGTTATTGCTGTAGAGTACGAAGTGAGAGCCTGTGTCCTCGGCTGCCTCACTGTGGTGTTACTTTGTCTTCAGAGCACTGGGGTCAGCAGCTTAGCCCTTACATGGCCTGGTTCCCAACACAGCCCCCTACGAGTGGATTAGCAATGCCCCAGATTCGGACCAGCCTACAGAGAAGTGCTTGACTGCAGGTGGTCTTTCCAGGCACTGTTGAGTCTCTTGTAGAATTGTTCATGTTCCTAAAGTTGGATTACACACCTGTAATCTCAGCACTCGGAAGGCAGAGGCGACAGTGTCATAAGTTGGTGGCCCAGTCTGGACTGTATGGCTAAGGCCAGCCTAAGCTACATAGTGTGACCCTGTCTCAAAAGAATGAATGAATTGTTAATATTCCTCCTGAGTGATATCATCTGGGTTTCTGGTCCAGATGGGTTTGGTCATGTCTGTTTCTTTTTGTTTTATGTATTTCAATTTTCTTGGTTTTCTTTTTCTCATTCTTAGTAGTGCCTTCCTCCTCTTTTGAGTCTACATCTTAGTCTTGGGCCTGCTTTTTCTGTTCCTCTGCCTTATTATCACTGATTTCCTCCTCTTTCCCTCTCCCAGTAGTGTGAGAGGATAGCCTGTGAGTGGCAGGTGTTTCTTCACCATTTTTTCAATCTACCTCTATTCTGAGTACTCAGTCTCATACTTCGCGGTAGAGATCATGTTGGGCCCTGGCCAGCGTGCTCACCACAGCTGGTGTGTGTGGTGGAAGATCCCAGCAGAAGCGCCCAGCGTACTGCTCATCGTTGTTGTGCTGCACAGCCATGACCCCTCACTGTGTCACGAGAGAGGCAGAGTAAAATTTCACACCAGCTTGCCTAATCACAGACGTGTGCACCACCCTGAAGAGCCTTTGCAAATACTTGAGTACTAGACTGGGCACTAGTTCTTAAATGATTTATGAGGTAAGCCTTGGTCGTGCCACTGCCTGGATCTGGCACAGCGAGAGTGCGCTCCTCCGAGTTGCAGAGGCTACCAGTGTTCATCCGTTCACCACTGTCCAACTCGGAAGCATCTTGTCAGGCTGTCATAGCGAATCTCATCCGTGGCATCAGAACCACTAGAGATCAGCTCCCTTTAGGAAAATTCCCTGTTGGAACCAAAGGTACTGATAGTAAGAAACATAAGTCAGGCAGTTTCTTCCTGAAAGGCAAAAGTTTCCTCCTCCTCACTGTATATCTCCTCAGGCATTGTGATGAGAAAGGTCTGTGAGTATGAGAGAGGGAGAGGGATTGCAAGGCGGGCCAGGATTAAGTCTGAAGCACTTGCAGGAGTGGGGCTTTGCGATGGCTGACTAGTGGGATCTGTGTCTTAATAGCAGCAGTTTTCTAATTTCTTAACAGAAATATTCCAACAGTACTTGTAAAGAATTTTATAATCAACACCTCTACCTACCAGCCACACTTTTATATCTTAAGATGTTCTATCATATCTGCCGTGTTTTTGACACATTTCATAGTAAACGTTTATATGCTTTCCCCTACATAGTTCAGTGTACCTATCATCAAGTAGAACTTAGGGTTTATTTACCATTTCTTTCTTCTGATATGAAATTGCTATACTGGAGAGCCACACATCTGCAGTGTATGTTGTGTTTTGGCAGACTCATGTACTTGTGTTCACTGTCACCTGTCACCCAGAAGCTCTCCCAGCCCCCTCTTAGGCTACTACTGTGGACTGTCTCAGATGCTCTATGGTCAGATGCTCCCAGTTTTGCTTACGGTTTTCATCTCTAACTTGTATATTCATAGTACCCTGAGTACTATGAATTTTTTTTTTCTTTTTAAACAACTTTATTGAAATGAAATTCTCATGCTATATAACTCAAACATTTTCTGTTTGATGGTTTGGAGTATATTGCATTATTAATGTTTTAAAATTTGTATAAGTATAAATAACATAAACTCACTTCTTTTTAGATAGGTTGGGTCTTCTATATAGTCCAGGCTGGCCTTGAACTTGCTGTGTAGCTTAAATCCTCTTGCCTCAGCTTCTCAAGTCCTGAAGTATAATTCAGAGGCATGAGCACTTGCCTGGCAATGCAAGGTCCTGAGTTTGATTCCCAGGTTCATAAAAATAAAAAAAAAATTATTCTTTATGGGCCAAGGAGATAGCTCAGTAGAATAATTGCTTACCTGCCATGAAGAGGATCCTGAGTTCAATCCCTAGTACTGCAAAAAACTAGAGTCAAGTCCTGAAGTTATAAGGCAGGCATCACTGTGCTTAACTCATTTTTAAGCAATAAAATAGATAAACATTAACACTGTGTGTAGGCACCACCACCATCATCTCCAGAATTTTTTTCTTCCCAAACAGAAAGTGTGTTACCCACTAAACACTATGATCTTTTATTTTTATTTTGTAGGGGCGGGGGCAGTGCCAGGGATCAAACTCAGGACCTTGCGCTTGCCAGGAAAGCACTTATTCCACTGACCTCTCTCTCCTCCCTCCACTAAACACTATGAACTCCTCCTGTCAGCCCCACTCTGTACTAGTGAATTTGCCTAATGTACTGAATCATTCAATATTTGGCTTATTTTACTTGGTGAAAGGTGTCAGGTTTATTCATATTATACCATGTTAATACTCTTGTATTTTTTCTGTGGAGGCATTTGGTGGTAAGATGCATATAGTATGTATGGTTTTGATTCTTTTAAGATGTGCAGTTCAGTGGCATCTGGATCACTTCTTGGCCTTTTGGCTGAGGCTACATGCAGTGGCGTCTAGTACATCTACCGCATTATGCAACCATCACCATGATCCAGTTCCAGAATATTTCCATCATCCCAGAAGGAAGCCTTCTATCCATTAAGCACTCAGGCTGGTCTGCTTCTTGTCTCTATGAGTTTGCCTCTTCTGAATATTTTATATAAATGAAACCCTACATAGAATCAGGACTTAGCTCTATATGGCTGGCTGCCTTATTACACTCAGCAGCCTGTTGTCAAGGTTTGTTCATGGTGTGCCATGTACTAGTACTTTGTGTCTTTTTATTGCCAAATAATATTTTTAAAAAATATCTTTAGTTTATCAAATAAAAGACGAAAGGGTGGTTCAAGTTTTGTTTTGTTTTTTTGGCAGAACTGGGGATTGAACTCAGGCCTTTGCGCTTGCCAGGGAAGCACTTATTTCACTGAGCCATCTTCCTGGCCCGGTTCATGGGTGTTAGACTACTACTATGAACATCTGTGTGTGGGCCTCAATGTAAACATATGGGAGTATACTCAAGAGTGAAGTTGACAAGTCATATTTCAACTCTGTTTAAAAATTTAAAGACCCTCTCAGGCTGTTTTTTTTTTTTTCTTTTGGTGGAACTAGGGATTGAACTCAGGCTCAGGCCCTTTGTGCTTGCCAGGCAAACACTTATCCTACTGAGCCATCCCCCCAGCCTCCTCAGGCTGTTTTCTGAAGTAGCCAAATAATTTTCTGTCCCAAGAAGTGAATGTGGCATTGGGATGGTGATACTCCCATTTGGGAGTGCCGGGGAGATGGCTCAGTGGAATAAGTGCCTCCCTGGCAAGCACACAGGCCTGAGTTCAATACCTGTTTCCACCAAAAAAAAAAAACTCAGAAAAAATATATTCCCATATTTTCATGGACTGCTTTGAACAGAGACAGGAAGTATCTCCAGTTGGCAGCAATAGCATGAGATAAGAAAATAAAATATAGAAACTTGTGACCCATTTTCTCCCATCCAAGTACTAACTAGGCCCGACCCTGCTTAGCTTCCGAGATCAGACGAGATCAGGCACGTTCAGGGTGGTGTGGCTGTAGACTTATGACCCATTTTCTTACCTAACGTCCAAGGTGCAATTCCACAAAAGTATGTTAAACTGTTATAATTTTTTCTTTGGCAAACATTTGAGTTCCATCAAAAATTATTTTTTATGGTTATATATCTTTGTAGAGTTCCTGAATTGGAGGTGGAAGAGGAAATTCAAGTTCATGAGATGACCTTGGATGAATGGAAAAATCTTCAAGAACAAACCAGACCAAAACCAGAGTTTAACATCCGGAAACCAGAGTCTACTGTTCCTTCCAAAGCAGTGGTGATTCATAAGTCAAAATATAGAGATGATGTAAGCATTGCATTTTGCATGTAGAGGTAATCCTTCACTTTTACCTTAGTGGGAATGAAATAGACCTTTCCTATTGTTTCGAAAGGTGGATCATTAGTAATTTATATTCTTGTTTCTGCTTAAGAGTAATCAGAGGCTCCTTGATCAGAAAATTTGGGGCACAACTGAGTTACTTCTCTCAGGCTTCCACAGAGAGCAAATTGGTCAAGCAATGGCCGTGACTCATCTGCATGGCTGACACAAGGGATCTACAAAGTGCGGTACGGGGTTATAGGATAAACCCTGAGGGTACCTGACTGACCTTATCTGATACAAAAGTTACATTTCTTGTTATATAGGTCTTGCTTTAACTCAGTCTTAACTGTCCATCAGAAAAGTATAAAAATGGAGGTATATAAAGTAAAGCCACATTAATATACTGAGCTGGAAATGGCTCAAGTCAACAATTTCTTTTTTTTTTTTTTAAGTCAACAACTTATGTGGATAACCCACTTCTATTGTGGACTGCTGATCTGTGTTGGATTGTTTTATTTAAAATAGATATATAGGGGCAACCTGCTCGGGTCCCCCTTCTGTCCCTCTCTGACAGAAGCTTTTCTATCCAATAAAGTTTTTTCCTCAACAACAACAACAAATATATATCTTAATATATATATATAT
>PVKA01006577.1:0-67132 GCA_004027165.1 Ctenomys sociabilis | reverse complement strand
AAAAAAGAGTAATCAGAGGGTGAAAAAGAATTTAAACTTAACATATTGACACTAAAATACATATCTGATAGTGACAGCACACTTTTCTGCCCAGCCTGGAACTGCAATGGAGACTATCCAAATATTGTATTCATTACATATGTTCAGTTATATCTCTTGAGTGAGAGATACAGAATGTTTCCTGCACAGTGCCATTTCAGAGGATGGAAGTATCTGTATTTTCACAGTTAGATTACCTGTAGCTCTAATTCTTGATGAGCATCTCATGAGAGTAATTGCTCATCTTACTTTGCAGTTGGAGAGCCAGCACCTGTGATGCTTGTGTTATTTCAGAGGCTGTGTGCGCTCTGCCTAACTGTAGGAACTGCAGAGAAGTCCTGGGCTGCTGGGCAGAGGGGTCAGGTACTGCCCCCACCCGCCAAGTGTGAAGGCTGCTCAGGAAGTTTCTTGGTGTTGCAAGGGCCTTATTTTCCATGGTTACATTTAGCTCTTTATAAAGGGGGATATTTTGGGGAAATATCTACCACCATAAATTGATGTGACTGGGTTATTAATCACATATTCTTTAAGTTACTGAACTTGTACGCTGAAGCATCCCAGTTTCAGAATTTAGAATTCGTACCATTTGATCCCAGCTTGAAACTAGTCACTCTAGCTAACTCTTTGTTATTGGATATTAGTTATTGTTAAGTAGAGGCTCACAATACCATGTAGATTTGTCTTTGTTCTCATGTTGGTAGACGTTCTGTTGATATGACAATGTGCCTGAGGTAATTAGCTTACAAGGAGGTTCTGTATATTCACAGTTTCAGTGAAGTGTCAGTCTGTGGTTGCTTTGCCCCATTGCTTTGAGCCTGTGGCAAGACAGAACACCATGGTGGAACTGTGTGGTGGAGGAAACTGCTCACACAGATTCAGATAGGGGCCAAGTCCCTTAACCCTTTAGGCCCTAGGTTAGTGATCTAACATCTTCCCAGAAGGGCTCACTTTCTAAAGGTTCTCCCATTTCCCAGTGGTAGCATGGGCTGGGGGCAAAGCCTGTGACTCACAAGCTCCTGGGGAGTATTTATAATCTAAGTCCTAAGAGTTCTCTCTCACATATTGGTCAGTTAAATTCTTTGAATGGATACTTTCTATAGGCTGTCAATTTATACAGTAGCCCCTCTCCTGTTTTGTCCAAAGCCTAGGGAGTCTTACTAATAAGCCCTGAGATGTTCTACCCTGGATGGCTTTTATAGACTCAAGAGGCTAGAGCCTTGCTCTCCTGGGGATCTCTGTGAGGCACTTGGCAAACTCCCTAGCTGGCTAGGCTGCCTGCTGTCCACTGTCTTGTTTCTTTTTTGTTCTGAGCAATGCAAATAAAGCTTTGTACCAGCTGTCCCATCAGGCTGAGAAACATGCAGCTGACATGTCAGTTAAAAACAGAAGTCTCTTCCCTGGTCCACAGCTTTCCTCCTTCTTGGCTTCTGAGGTGTGTGGGAACATTGGGAGCAACCAGGTTAGCCGTCATAGGCCTGACCTCAGTGACTCGCTCTTTGGTCCTTGTTGATCTTAGGCAGCTATAGATTCTAGCAAGGGATTGCTCTGCAAGCAGTAAAAACCACATCATGGGATCATTAGTTTACTTTGTACTGGGCACCCTAAGGCACAAAAGCCTAGAATAAAACTCCTTGTTGCCTACAAAGGTCAAATCCAGAGCAACTCTGTAAACCTTGCACTGTGCCCAGGGCTACAGAGGTGAGAAGGGGACTCGGGCCTGAGACTGTGCAGTGTTCCTCATTCCTCCCAATCTGTATTTCCTTTTGGGGGAGACACCCAGCACCTTACCACCACCTCCACACTGGTGCCTGCTGGTAGCCACCAGTCTTTTGGGTAAGAGCATTTACTATTGCCTCTTACTGCTGTGTGTGCATTTAACTTCCATCCAGTATTCACCTTTTTGGCCTCAGGGAACTTTATTGTAATCTGAAATTTTGAAACCTCTAATGAACATATGGCCAAAAGGAATCAAGAGTGCCTGGGAAGACTTTTTCCCATTTCCTGGGCAGCTTGTAGGAATATTTACCTTCGTAGCACTTTGGAGATTCTTATCCAAGGGCAATGCAATGGCATGTTTTCTTTTTTCAATGTTTAGATTTTACTTGAACAGAGGGTTTTTTTTTTTTAAACTATGATTGTGAATTGAAAACTCAAATCAGATTTGGATCAGATTATAATTTTATTTTAAAGAATTTAACCTGACCCCCTAAAATATGAAGAAATTGAATGAAAGCAATTCCTTAAAAACCAGTGAGGTTTTGCACTAGGTGTGGTGGCACACAATGGTACTCCCAGAACTCAGGAGGCTGAGGCAAGAGGATCGCTGGAAGTTTGAGGCCATCCTGAACTGCATAGTGAGACCCTATCTCTAAAGACAAAACAAAAATGCAGAACAAAACAACCAACCAGAAAGCTTTGCTAACCATAACTCTGTTAGATCTCCACACATTCGGAGTCAGAAATATTGATGTGAATCATGCAGTTCTTAACATGTGGTATTTGTACAGTCAGCACCCATGTTGAGTTTTTCCGAATTCTGTTTCTGGGAGGTAATGTTTCCTTATGGATCAGGGCAGTGTTTGTGAAGAAATAAGCAGAAACTTTTTAAATCTTGGCAGAATACACTGGAACATCCACATTAATTTTTTTTTTTTTTTTGGTGCAGAACCAGGGATTGAACTCAGGCCCTTGCGCTTGCCAGGGAAGCACTTATTCCACTAAGCCATCTCCCCAGCTCCAACATCCACATTAATTTGTTAGCCACCTTAAATCTCACATCTTAACTTGCTGATCTGATAGGCCTGTGGTCTTACTTGAAACAGTAGTCACTTAAGCAATGTTAGCCAGCGGGCCATGTGACTAAAGTGTACCGCACTCACCTGAGGGGGGATCACGCCACAGCATGAGAACCAGGACAGCAGGGCCTCATCTGAGGAGCAATGGTGTCCGGCTCCTGTGTAGCACCTAGAAATGCTGTTCCTGTGCAGTGTCCTGAGCCGGCTCTTGGTGAGTGTGACTAAGGTTGTCACTGTGTTCCAGGTCGTGAAGGATGACTGTGAGGAAGATGCTCATGTGTTCCGGAGAGCTGCCAATGACATCACATCCCAGCTGGAGATTAACTTTGGGAGCCTGCCTCGTCCTGGCCGCGGAGGCAGAGGTGGTAGCCGGGGAGGCCGGGGAAGGGTCCGGAGGGTGGAGAACTATGCACCCAGAGTAGAAGTGGTGGTAAGTGGTTGCATTCTCTGTTGGTCCTGAGTGTTCACTGAGGGCAGTAAGGGACTAGCATGCCCTGGGCCTGCTGTGGTCTCACTTGCTGAGGGGGATCTGGTGCTGGCATGGCTGTCATCTCCAGCCACAGCGAGACCGGAGGTGGGGGTTCGGAGTGGTGATCTTGCATTGCGGACCCCTGTCAGGTCGGAACCTGCCGTAGCCTCGCCCCAGCATCTTCGGGGAAGGTTGCTGTCCACCATTTCCTCCTCCTGCTCTGAGTGGGACAGGGTCCCCAGCTTGAGATGGAACCAGACCACCTGAACGTTGCTTTCTGGCCACAGCCTGACTGGGTTCCCTCGGCCAGACATTCCTCCTGAGTCTCAGGCCCTTGGAGAGCAGTGCCCTCCTGCCCTGCTTCTGGCTGTACATCCGGCTCCCCAGCCCACGCTCCCCACCCCAGCTGGCCTCCTGGACTGGATGTTTCCCAGCTCCTTTCCTGGCAGCATTCTCTGAGCACTTTGTGGAAGTGTCTTCCGGTAGGCGAGTCTCACTGGCCAGCATCTGCTGTCTCCAGCAGACAAGTCCAGGCTGCCTTTTGCCACTGGCCTCCCAGTGCCCACCCAGCACATTTCTCCTGTGGTAGCCACTTCTGTGAACACATAAAAGCACTCTAGGAGGCCAGCGTAGGTCAGTGTGTCCTTGTGACCTGGAGCCCTTGTCTGCCAGAGTTCTCTTTTATTATGCATTCCCTTGCCTCTGGGAGTGATCCTAGGAAAAACTCCTATAGTTTTTATTAAGCAATAGCAAAAACTCAACTTTCCTCTGTATACTTAAGGCCAGTTGTAAAACAAAAGGATCCATTCTGGGACGGGAAAAGACAGTCACACCTTTGAAATAGCAGAGCTCAGGGTGCTGGGGTTGTGGGGTTTGTGGTGCTCCCTCTAGGCCTGTCCCTGAGACAGTCGGAAGCACAGGCTGTCCCCAGCTCCCAGGATGCCTGTGACTAGGGTCCATTTCCCTGTCTCAGCTCTGCAAAGGTGGAATCCGGTGGTTTACCTTATATCTCCAGCCTTCAGGCAGCATGTGATAAACTGTTTAGTGGGTGGAGGGTGCCCAGCCCCAAGGGCTCTCACTAACAGTGTGGATTTGAAGGACAAAAAGGGATCACAGCCTGCCCGGGCCTGCCCTGCACAGGCCCTTGCCGTCCCCCTACTGTGGCCCCCTCAACCCTCAGGGTCTGTGCCAGGTCTCTTCCCTGGCATACTGGGGAGATGGCAGTCAATTCCAAATCTTTCTTTTCTTTAGACACAAGACATTGCCCCCAATCCGGATGACCCCGAAGACTTCCCCGCTTTGGCGTGAATGAGGCTGGGCCAGCGACCCCTACTTATGAGAGAGAGACCCTGAGGACAATAGATGTTGCTTCCCAGTGTCATGTGAAGTTGCTGCATTTTCTGTCTGGGGGTGTGGGATGCACAGGCTTCTCACCCTCCACTCCCCACTAGGGGTTTCTGTCAGGCACTTTCCAAGCAGATGAAGAATGGTGACCATTTTTTTTAATTTAAGGAATTAATTCCAAATGAAGTTCAGGAATAATGTTAAAAGTGTATATAGAGATTGTATCAAACACTCCACCAAAGCATGGAGAGTAAACTGTAAAATATAATCTATTGAGACCATTTAGTAAATTGTATAGTTCCCAGAAGCTGTATAGATCCCCCTCTTGTATCACAGGAAATAACACAGAATTGTAACTACTAATTTAGAGCAGTCACAGCTTAGTGTCAGAGTGTTTACTTGTAAATGTCACAACCCTCCTGAAATTTCCTGAGTTCTCATTTTCAAATAACCATTAATTCCAAACAGCTGTTGTACAGCCAGTGGTCACCACTCTGTGACAAAGAAATAGAGAAAGTATTGACTTTTTTAATGGTGATATGAACTACCTCGTGGTGTGTGTGTGTGTATATACACACTCAGTATATACAGTACATATATTTGCATAATTAGCATTTGGGTGGTTTTTAGGAAAAGTATGAAGCATATGACTTTTAAATCATGATATTTAATCCATCAAATGAAAGGTTCCCGGGCCAACGTTAGCCGCATACCCTTTCCTCAGAACTGGCATGCGCCAGTCTCAGGGCAGGGCCTGGCCTGGCAAAGGACCTGCTCATCTGCTGTACCTGGCCCTTCCCTGCAGCCCCAGCCTAGGTGGTGCTGCTGGAGCTCAGGGCTCAGCTGTCCTGCCCAGAGCCAGGCAGAAGTAGCAGTGACTCAGCAGGGACCATGACGGGTGGCTCATGGTCTGGCATCAAAGCTTTGTGCTGGGCTCTGCTCATGTTCTGCTGCGGTCTCAGATGGTTCCGAACTGGCGCCCACATGCAAATAAAGGCTGGAATTCCTTCCAAACTGTGCATAGCAGCCTCAGTCCCTGCAGCCACCCAGAACCACAGTGGAACACTGAGCCCCCTAAAGGTGTGACAGTCCAGGGTGTTGGGTGGCAGTGGCTTTGGGTGTTGTAATTAAATGACTATCTGAGCACTAATGTGTATTGGCAGATTGCTTTGTTCCTTCTCCATGGACAACAGTGATTTGAGGGCCTGATCTGGGTGAAGAGACCACAGCCATTGGCGTGTGTGAGGTGAGGGCTGGCCCCACTCTTGGGTTACCTTTCCCCATCGTGCCTTCACTGGGAGAAACACCGCCTTGTGAAGAGTGCTAGAGAAGCCCGTGCCCTCATAGCATCCAGCTCTGTAACCCACAGGCTCTGCTGTCACTGGGGCTGCCCCACTGACTTGGGGCGAAGAGCTGCTGTGTTCTCCTGTGCACTTTCTGGGCTGCCCCGGGCCGGCCCTAGTAGCCCAGACAGAGAAGACAGCAAGAATGAAGTAAGGGGTAGAGGAAGTAGTCCATATGGTTTGGACCAAGAAACAAGGACCTTCCTGCCTGGAGTCCCCTGCCTTGAGGGTGTTGATGGCAGGTGTGTCACTGCGGAGCGAGACACCCTTGTACCACAGAACCAAAGAGGTTAATCCCACAAATGCAACTATCTTATCAGATCCCTGCTGGTGGAGCTGAAGCCCATGTGAGCCAGCCACTCCTGCTGCAGCGCGACTTAGGAACTGCAGGGTCACAGGCATCCAAACAGGGCTCCCAGGCTGCAGCTGTGAGTGGGGTTGGGGTGAGGTCCACAGACCGTGGGACCCTGCAGTGACAGCCATGCCCAGGCACATCCAAAAGAACCCCAGCCTGTGCCCTCTGCTCCAACCAGATGGAATCCAAGTGCACTTCAACCCAGGGGCTGACCCAAGGTGGTCCCACATAGGCTGAGAGGCTCTGCTCTGAAAAACCCGGCTAGAGCCCAGTGCCGTGACCCTCCCTCCAGCACCCTCGCCTGAGCTAGGCAGCCCACGCCAGCCCCCTCCTTCCAGGATTGGCTGGACTTAGCTCCTTTCCCATTGTCCAGCCAGGTACCCCATGCCCTCAGTGGGAGCCATTTCACCTGCAAGGGCTTCATGGTGCCTTTGAATCCACTGCATGGGTAGCATCACAAGTGCCATGTAGCAGCTGCACCCACATCTTCAGAAGATGGCAAGGGGCAGGAAGTGCCCTTTCCAGGCCACCACATGCAGCCTGCAAGTGCCCATCTAGCCAGCTGGTGCCTCCAGCCACTCCAATACCCAGAACAGGCCTGGTACGGGAAGTAAATGTTTACATTTTTAAAAAATTTACTATAGTAAAAGGCACATTGTCATTAATTCCTCGTACCGAACACACTTATCCCATCACTCTCGCCACTTCCTGAAGCAGTTCTCAAGGTCCTCTTCCTCGCCTGTGAAGGCTGAATGCAAACAAACGCTGCTGTGGCAGGCTTGTGAGAACGTCACAGGGGGTCCTCATCCGCCCGCCCGGGTTGCTGGATCCGCTCGCCCCCGTGTGGCTTTGGCTCTTGTGTGCAAGGGGAACACTGCATTGCTTTACAACACCAAGGCTGCCAGCACAGTGTAATTAAAGGCACTCAGAAAGGAAATCTCTAGGGGCCCGGAATATATAGTTCAGGGGCATAAGCACATCCGCCTGGCAAGCACAAGGTCCCAAGTTCAATCCCCAGTAGCAAAAAATGGAAGACTCAAGCTGTGTCAGGCGGTGTTACAAACAGCGGGATAAGATGGTATTTGAGGTGAAGGAGTATTCGGAGTGGGATCTGTGGCAGTCGTCTCTCACCGTATCTAAATATTTATCTTAAGTTTCTATCCCACCCCAACTCGGCAAGTTGAGATGTCATTTCCTTCTGAGCCTGTCTTGTGGGCTGTGCCTGCATCTCCCCACTCCACCTGAAGGGGGAGTCCTCAGTCCTCCACAATTGCCTCCAACGGCGTCCTCCGCACCTGTGCCCGCGTCTGCACGCTGTGTGCTGCACATCTCGGGGCTGACGGAGGCCAGCCAAGGGGCAGATGCCTTCATGCTGTCTTGCAGCTGCCTCGCCTGCCTGCCATGGGGACCACATGGTGCTGTCTGCCCGCCCCCAGCTCGGTCTGGGCAGTGACAGAGGCAGAAATGAGGCTCTTTGCCTGCAGATCTCAGGAAGAGGGGACTGGGGAAGGGCCATGTGCACTTGTGTGGACAAGAGGGTCCACGTCAGCAGGTGTGAAGTGCTTGTGTCCGTGCCTGGAGGTAACTGAATGCTTCCTCTGTGCACTCCAGGCCATCCTGTCACTGTTACGAGAAAGTGGGAGTCACAGGAGGCCCTGGGAGCTGCGGGTGGGCAGCAGGCAGCCTCACCAGCAGCAGGAGCAGTGGCTCTGCTCTCCCAGTCCCCATGGGCTCCTGCCCGTGCCCCACTCTGTAGGAGAGCCTCTGTCTGGGCCACAAGGCTTCTGGGGATTCAGGATGACAAGACACCCACTCCTACACCACAAGGCTCTCTCACCTCCTGCCCCATGCACAGGGTCACAGGGCGTGTGATCCAAGAGACCGCTGCCAGCAGGGATGTGCCTGACTCCTGTCCCTAGGAGTGCAGAGCCGCCTAAGGTGAGTGCCAGCGGCCTAGTAGCCTGGTGCTGCTGGAGTGTGTATATCTGCACACCCCTGCTGTGTAGCCCGACCTCAGGACCTCGATAAGTCACATCCCCTTGGGCAACCTACACAACTACACCCAGCCCAGTCCCACATCAGCTGATGACTCTGCCTTACCGTGACAGTGAGGGAGGCCCTTAAGGATCTGCAGCAAGTCCTAAATTCTCTCAAAATGCAAACTGGTGCCTGGTGTGGTAGCCCATGCCTGTAATCCTAGCAATCTGAAGGCTGAGTCAAAAAGCCTGTAAGAGTTCAAGTCCAGCCTGTACTACAGAGACCCTGTCTCAACAACAACAAAAACTATGGCCTAAGGGATGGGGTGGTACTATGAAAAAACATTTTTTTAAGTGTGATCTCTATCTCCATGTGACAGTACACAGCTGTAACTCCCACACTGGGAGGCCAGAAGCTGACAAGTTCAAACGCAATCAAATAGCTCAGTGGATTAAAGCACCTGCAAGCAGGCTCAGGGGCCAGGGGTTTGATCCCCGGGACTGCTGTGCCAGAAAAAGGCTGAGGCTGTTGCAAAGGCCCTGGGCTCAATCCCCAATATAGAGAAAGGACTGAATACGTAGAAGGATGAGGGATGAGAATGGGGAAAAAATGAAAGGAAGGGTAGAGGAGAAGGAAGGAAAATACAAAGAAATAGGAAATGGAGTAGAAACTTTTCTTCAGAGTTGGAGGGCTCAGACCCCACCGTGTCATCAAGGGTCCTATTTGAAGGAGCTTTAAACCCTACCAATCTGAGCACTACTGCTGCATGGGACATGGCCAGCTTGGTCACTCAGGCTGGGAGTCCCTTGCTAAAATCCCAGTAACTGACAAACGAGGCAGACACAGATTCCCCAAGAGACTTGGATTGCTTGTGGGAGAGGGTGGCAGGGAGGGCAGGGCAGCCCTGTGCTCTGTCAGAGTTACTCAGTTGCTGCGGATTCCGAGCCAGGTGAAAAGCCACTGCAGGAACGTTATGGCCCGAGACAGCCAACCGTCACTGCAAAAAAGAAGGGGATGATTAGGGTATGTGGCTCCAGGAGGACAAGAGGGCTTGGGTAGCCACGGGCCTCTTCCCCTAAAAGCCAAAGGGCCACTTGCTGCTGCTAAAAGACACACCACTCATGAACCTGTTTCGGGTGCCTAAGCATCCTCCAGCTGGGTCATAGCAGACCGCCCCGCTTTCAGGGAGGGTGACGCTGGCCAAGGTTCCTGTTCTGTGGCTGCCGCACATGGAGGCCTGGCCCCAGCCAACAGCAAGATGTTGCTGTCCCCCTCCAGCTGCCTCCAGCAGAGAAGTCATCCCTGTAGCCCTGGCCCGGGCCACAGTACGCCACAGTATGGCACCCCTCACAGCGCGGAGCCCCCAAGGAGGAACAGTGAGGCTCCCTGAAGTTGGCTGAAAACACAGTGGGGGTGGGGGCAACAACCGGACAGCTGTGGGTGCCGACACAGCATTCTCTGGAGAGGTAGACATAAGCCCACGACACTGGGCAGCCTTGTCTGTCTCTAGGAAAATCAACACTGGCTCCCCAGCGTCCCTTGTCCCACGTACTTAAAAGCACAGTCTTTGGCCACTGGGAGGACAGGCAGGGCCAAGGCTGGCTTTGGTGTCAGCCACGCTTTGTACTGGCACCACCTTACCTGGGGACTTGAGGTGTGGTCCAGGAACACGTGACCCAAGAGCAGGGCAAAATCACGCAGACCTGCTGGCAAAGTCAACACGGAGGGCAAGGAAGCCAGGTGCACTTCTGAGGCACTGAACGGCCTGCACCCCTCTGTGGCCCAGGGCTCCAGTGATCGAGCCAGGGAAGGGTCTGAAGGAGCCTCCCAGATGGGTCCATTTTCTCCTCTAATGGACAGAATGATTGAGACTACACTACAGGGTTATTCTGTGCTTGGAGACAAAAATGCCCAAATGTGACCCTGGGACCAGTGTCCTGCTGTCAGTTCATCACTTGCTCACCAGTGTCTCCAAAGCCACCCATGCAGGGGAGGAAGGGTGGGACCCGCAGGTCCTCATGTTCCTCTTGAAAGCAGTATGGTCACATTTTTATACTAAATGTACCACATATGGCTTTTGGAACACACCAGGCACACATTCTAAGTAAGAAGCAAACATGAACTCATTCAACTTGTACACAATCCTGCAAGAGTGACAGTGGCAGTTTTTTGAAAGAGAAACAAAGGTCCAAAGAGGCCACATTACTTGGCTGAAATCACAGTGACATAGAGCCAATGTTTTACCCAATCTGAGCCCAGAAGCCATGCTCTGAACAACTACATCACCTTGAAAGAATTAATGAGTACTGCCCAGGAAAAATATATGGAGGAGAATGTTCACCCGGCAGTGTACCTGGGAAAGTGGTGGCAATCCCCCGTGTGACCCGGCTTGGGCAGGGGATCGCAGGTCACTGAATGCCAGGGAGGTGGGAAAAAATGTTTTCAGAGAATTCCTTCCTAATGTGCTGTTTGCAGGGCACCAGAATAGGAAAGAACAGGGCCGAGGTGCCCCTCTCGGGAGCCCTGGAGCCCACGCACAGCCCCCAGGAACCTGGTACCCCCGACACTCCCTGCTCACCCGCCCTCTTCCTCAGGGGAATGAGCGAGCTTAGTGGCAGAGGCCCAGGGTGAGGAGGCACATCTCTGCTCAATGGTCACATTCAGGGGCTTGGTCCCCTTTCCAGTCACAGGAATTTGTTTCATATTTTTTCTTAAAGTCTTTTAAGAGACTTTAAGAACAAATTCCTGTGACTGGTCCATGGAATTATGTAACAAAAAAATTGAGCGGCCATCATATGCTATTAGTCTTTACCTAATTGTCTAGATGTAATTACCAAACACCGAAGTTTACTGATGGCTATGTGCCCATAGTACTGTTTTAAGTACCCTGCATGCAGTAGCTCATTCATTTTCAAATTAATGGCTAAAGTTGGGATTCTTTTTGCCTGTTTTTCTTAAATGGAAGCAGAGGGGTTAAAAGACTGCGCACTTGTTAGATGGGAAAGGCACAGTGTGGCTCGGGATGGGAGGACAACAGGAACCTGGAGGGTCACACACCACACAGCTCTGAAACACTGGCCTTCCAGCTGGCCCTCCACAGAACTCACTTTCCTGAGTGTCTGGGCCCTTGCCAAGCGCCTAGACCGCAAACACCCAGCATGGGACAGGGAAAAGGCTACAGGAAGCTCCTCACAGCTGCAAGGGAACCAGGGCACCAGTCCCAAGATGGGCAGGAAGGCAGGTTAGACACCGAAAACTTGTGACCTGGCAGAGAGCCAAGGCTCAGCTCCCTGGAGAACTGGGGAGCATCCAGGTCTGAATCCTAGACCCAGGCTGTAAGGTCCTCAGGCCAGGAGAGGCCAGAGACAGTGGGGACAGGGCAGAAGCCAGCATCCTGTGTGAGATGTCCCATGCACAGAGCTCTAGGGCCAGCCCTACTGGGTGCGGCCTCCCCTGCCTGCTCTGGAAGGAGCTTCACCTACGGTCAAGCCTTGGTACCATCTGTGCTGGTGTTGGGTGTGTGAAGCTCTTTAACTTAGTGCTCCAGGTATGCAGTAGGAGCTGCCTACGGTCGGATAAAAGAAATCAACCCACCTGGGATAAGAGCTAATTCAAACAACTAGGCCAAGCTAAGGAACAAGAGAAAATACAAGCAGAAGGATAAAAGGAAAGAAAGGAGATAAAGACCTTTTCTTCCGTGAAGGTTCATTAATTTAGTTGATAGTCCTTCCCTACTTGGTTTTTACTTGTTGATGGGACAAAAATACCCAATACCCAAAATTAAGGATAGAAAGGTTTATTTAGTTCAGTTTGCAGAGGTTTCACTCTACACGTGGAGCCAAAATAAATAATACAATTAATCCTCTAATTTTGGGGGCTTGTGGGTTAGCTCGGTTGTTTTAAACCGGCTGCTTGGGCAAAGGTTAGTGAGGTGCAGGGGATCAGGGTTCGATCTCCATCTCCACAAGCCACCCCAGACCCACCCTTAAGGCACCCTGAGCTAGCAAAAAAAAAAAATCTTCAGTCTGCACTCAGCCAGGTCCAAGGCAGGGTGGCACATGGCAGAAGACAGCAGTACGAACCACTACACTCACCGCCCACCTGGACTTGGAAAAACGTAAAATGCCGAGTAACCAGTTTCCTTAGAATTCAAGTTTCCTGTGAACTAGCTAAAGAACTAAATCCCCTTGTTAGTGTGACAGGGTCTCAGTATGTAGTTCAGGTTGACCTTCAGCTCATTATGCAGCCCAGGTTGGCTTCCAACTCAAAGCAGCCCTCTGACTTCAGCCTCCTAAATGCTGGGATTATAGGAATGCACCACCATGTCTGGCTACTAATTTCCTTTATTCTTTTCCTTTAATGTATCAGGTTGTTACAAGGTCTCACTACCCAGCTCAGACTCATAGTGATCCTCCTGTTTTCAGTCTCCCCAGGGCTGGGATTATAGGCGTGCACCACTGCGCCCAGATGCCACAGAGGCTCTCTGGTGCCCACACTCTGTGGCCAGCTCTGCCAGCCTTGGGGGTGGGACTGGTGTGGAAATGTGCTGTGGATTGAACTGTGGTGCCTGCACTTGCCTAAGCTGGCACTTTAGTCTGCTGAGCTATTCTAATTTCCTTTAAACCCTACAAAGCCACCACTTTAAAATAATTCCCCACATATAAGGCCAAAAACAATGAAGGTACATCAGACTTCTTTCATTTTTGAGACAGGATCTTGCTACAAAGTTCAGGATGATTTTGAACTCACTCTGTAGCCCAGGCTGGCCTCCAACTTGTAGGATCCTTCTGCCTCAGCCTCTTGACTTCTGGAACTTCAGGCACATAGCACTACACCTGGCCTGTCTTTTAAAATTATCATTTCCAATACCCTCCTAAATTTTTCTTTTTGTCTCCAAATTTATTCTTCATCTCTGAGAGACAAAGAATTTGGATTAACACAAGATTAACTGCTTTGGAGCAACTTCCCGGACACCCTCTCTCCCTATCTTACTCCGATGCTGGCCAAGCCCCTAAGCCCTATGCTCAGACAGGTCTGGAACTGGAGTCAATAAAAACATAAGTAGAGTGAGTATGTGAACCAAGGAAATAAACTGCTGTTTAAGTCACTCAAGACTGGTCTTGGCCGGGGAGATGGCTCAGTAGAACAAGTGCTTCCTGGTAAGTGCAAGGATTTGAGTTCAATCCCCGGTTCCGCAAAAAAAAAAAAAAAAGATTACACCTGCTTGATATTTTACCGCTTCCTACTGTAATTCAGAACATTGAGAGAATATGATACACCAAAAGTTGGCTTAGTTTTAATACTTTTAATTACAATTATAATTACACAATTGCCACTATTCAGCATTTTGTATAAAAAGTTACAATACACAAGATTTTCCAACGCAACAGTATGTATCAAACTACATATATACGCAAAGTTTACAGGCCATTAAGAAGCTTTATCTCAAAAATACCTTCATGAAAATAAACATTCAACCTCTCAGCTTTAAAAAATTAGAAATATACATTTTAATAAAAAAAATCAACAATGATTGATCAAATACTGATTACTCAGTTATTTTAAAACCCTTAATAATCTGTACATGAGTGCGCATTAGATAAAAGTCCACCAAGTATTAATATAAAACCGCAGTACTCTAACCCCATGAACAAGTCTGCTGACAGTTCCACTGGGTAATTAAGGAGGTAATTTCCTACACAGAATAGGCGAATCGTCCAGTCTTTTAAATACATTTATAGTATTTTCACTCATCCACCTGGAAAATACTCAGATTTAGGAGAAAAGGAACAGCAGCAACTAAGCTCACCAGGGCATTTCAGTGAAGAGAACTATTCAAAAGCTAAAGGGTGGTTTAAGGTGGCTGTTGATGAGTGCTCCTTTCTGAAGTGCAGTAAGAGTTTTAAAAAAATATTATGAAAGGGGGCCGCTGACCTGCTCTTAGAACACCCAGTAGGGGCCTTGGTCATCTCTCAAGGTTGGTGCTGCAGGCAAAGGGGAAGCCCCAGGAAGGCAGGCAGTGCAAGGCAATCTCAGACCCAGTCACGCAAACCAGCCTCTAGGGGACAGTGCTGACACCAAGAGCAGAAACCACTCCCCAGAAAGTGGGGAGGAGGCCTGGGTTAGAGGATCAAGTTTAGACCTGGGAAACTTGGGGACACAATCGACTCTCTGAACTCCTGATGATCTGAATCCCCAGAAAGCTTCAAGGGTACCTATGAATATTCATTTCTAATCTTAATTCCATCTGAAGTAGTTTGGGTGGACTTTAATGCTATTTAAGGCTCTAAATCAAAGGAAGCTGGACATCTGACAGGCACTGTTTTCTCCGCCATGGCAACAAGGTCATGCGTAACAGGACTGAGTCAGACCCCAGCTCAGGGAGCAGTCTGTGGTTCTGGCCAGTGGGGAGTCCGCTCTTACAGCAGGACAGACTTGAGCTGTCGCTATACAACCCATCCACAGCGCTGCTCCTGCTCTTCTGCCTACACCAAGGACGGATTAACTCCAATGAGCTTGTTAGACACAGGGATCAGGGGCTGTCAGCGAGAGCCCCGGGTGTAACAATTGTACTGGAAACTTGAGCAGCCAGCACAAGGCAAGTCATAAAACAAAAAAAGCGCTGTGAGCAGCAGTGAGGCCCAAAGGTTTCACTCTTGGCCAACGCTTCACACACTTGTTCACAGGGAGGGAGCAAGACAGGGGGGCATGTTTCCTTGCTCAGCCCTAACAGAAAGCCAAGTCACGCATGGCTCCGAGGGCAGTGTGGTCTGCATCCCACCTGGATGAGGAATGGAGCAGCAGGCCTCAAAGGATGCCGAGAACCAGGATTTATGTCTGGGCACAGGCTGACCCTTCTGCCTCCCAGCACAGTGCAACGTTCCTCTTCTGCCTACTCATTTCTGGGGACAGAAAACCACTGTCCTGGGCTTCAGCCCCCAGGTTTAGATGCTGGTGCAATCCTATTCACTAGGCCTGCTGGGCAAAGAGCTGCCCCTCTCCAAGCCACTCAGTTACACACTTCACCCGAAGGGCTTGACACTGAAATGGGGAACCACCGTCCTCTGTCTCTTTTTTGGGTAAACGCACTTTAGTTTGTTCCAACTATAAGAAGGGCAGCCTGGGCAGCAGAACCCCATCCCTGATACATTCGTCTGGGCTCTGGATAGCCTTGCCCTCTGCCATGCTCCAGTCCCAGAAGCATGGGCCAGACCTGGCTCCCGGGGAGTGGGATGCACCTTCCAAGGGTGCCCTGGACAGCAGGGGCATGGGACCTGCAGCACAGACTTCAATCATGGGCCCTGGTTTTTGTTTTGAGCAGCAGATAAAACTATTTTGTGATTGCTTACATCACAGCCCTGCTATGTTTCAGGAGGGGGTAGGGGAAAAGGCACGCTGCAGAGTTAACTAGTTGGATTCCCTAACCAAAGGCAACAGTGAGTTCTCTTACTACAAACCAAAATCCAAAAGCAAGTAACCATTACTGAAATCAGAATAGATGAATAGCCATATGCTGATCACAAGAGAAAAACAAAAATCCACAGTGTTACAGAGAAGGATTCGGAAATAAGTGTTAGTTCACATTTTTGTTTTTAAAGCCAACGTTATTTGGGGTTGTGGTTTTGAAGGATAAAAGCCAACACTGGGCACTTCCTGCATATGCATGGAAAGAAATCTGACTCAACTTTGTGTGGCCGGCAGCCTAGCGACACGCAGCCTTGCTATTCTGTAGTCCGTGACAAAAAAGGGACTTGGCAAGAATCTTCAACTCTGAAACCGGTTTCTCCGCTGGAGTCTTCTAAAGCTTCTATGAATGTTCCCTGGCGAGTCTGAGGGGAGCACAGTACCATTTGGCGTGACAGCATGCAGCAGTGTTTCCACGGGGGCTTCACAGATTCATGTTCATAAAGCACTCTTTGGTAAAAAACAAGCAGCTTGGGTACTTCACGGAGTAAACATGACAGAAGTATCACAAAGGGCAAAGGGAAGAGGAAACCGAATGGTATCTGATGATAGACAGTATCATTTCTGAAAAGACCGGTCTATCTTTACAAATATCCACACAGAATCACAGGGTGAACAGAAAATAAATACATACGAAATCTCCATCAGATCCTTGGCTCTTCTGATGGGCAGCAGCAAGCACAACTGCCACCTTGGGGACACACGTGGGCCACCAAACAAAGCTCTCCAGATGGCAGGGGGCCGTGGTATTTAAACCTGAGACTAAATTCCAACATCATTTCCTCGTTTGGCTTGAAAATTCTGCAAAAATGGCAAGCTGGGCTCTTCAAGTCTTCTTTTATCCCCAAACTTGGGGAGTTATGGAGCCTCCATCAGATGTTTTTCTTCAGTGAATAAAATTTCTTAGGTGGAAACAACTAAGGCTTTTGTAATTTCTGTTTTGTTCTTAAATAAACTGCTAAGTCCTGCAGGAGTTTTCTGTTCCTAGACTTTTTCTTCAGTTTGGTCACAAGTTTTTACTTAGCGCAAAACTGTTTTGGTCCTTGAGATGGAGGGACTGAGGGAGGAAAAAAAAAAAAGATTTTACCATGAAGGCTTGAAAGTGTCTCGGAAACAGTTATCACAGACAAGGAAGGCAACGTAATGAAAATATTGACATGCTAAAAGTACATGTTTTGTGGTTTTTTTTAAATGGCAAAGTTTTGGAGAAGACAGTACAATATCAACCATAAAGTAAAGATAAACAAGAGAGAAAGGCAGAGCAGAAAAAGGTTCAGTTCTGGAAAAAAAACTACAAAAGAAAAACAAAGAAAGATGGAGGAGCAGGGGCAGCAGATCAAGGCAAGTACCAGAACGCCCCCAAGGGCATCTGCGCAAAGCACTCCTTGTCCTTCTTCCCCAGGCCGTGGGAAGGCGGAAAGGAGACGATGAGAGTGCTCCCGGGTCACAGAAAAAGCTCCAGCACCTCAAGCATTTTCCAACTCCGCCAGGTCCCTCTTCCTAGGCAGGCTGCACACATCTGCGAGGGGACTGCCCCTGGGGACATGGACAGGGACCCAAGGACCCAGCTTCTCACCCTAACATGTCTTGCGATACTCTGAACTCAAAAGCAACCTTCAGAGGAAAAGCAAAAGCAGAACGAGTTCTGAGTTAGGCAAACTACTTCCACTCTGGAGGTGAGAGCACGCCTGCTGGACGAGGAGGCTCGTCTGCCCTGATCAGACACCCATAAGAGCACTGACTTTAAAACACTCAGGTCAGCCAGCAGAGGCAAGTGGGAAAATACCTGGAATTTCAAAGGGACCTGAATTAGTACTTTAAAAGAGCAGAAGGAATCAGCATTTTTAAAAAGAATACTTAGAACAGCATAGGGCCCCTATGCTGATGGATCCCTGGAGGCAGTGGCAGGGCCAAGACACACAAGTGGCGGAGCACGCACCAAGGTCTGCTCCCCTGAGGCCGAGATGCGGGGAGCGGGGCTGTGCAGAGGGATGTCAGCGGTCAGAGAAGCGTAGCTCCTCCTAGCAGAAGGCGAAGGTGAGGCAAAATGAACAACCTGAGTATCTCTCCGGAACAATATGAACAACTGAACACCTCAAAGCTATTCATAGGAGGTTGCCTTGGCAACTGAGCAGAGTGATGGTTCCCTAAGATGCAACTTGAAAATACATCATTTATACACCGCAGATCTCTTAGACAATGGGACAAAATGATTTAAAAAGAAACGACCTCCCCAAATCAAAACTTGCAGAAATATGCATTTGTCATGCACTTACAGGGAACACTGGGGACGCATGAGGTGACAGCAACAGGTGGGCAGAGGCCAGGCCTGTGATACAGTCAGGACTGTCCTAAGAGAGCTCTTCACACACCCAAATCCAAGAATAACAAAGCCCAATTCCAAACAGCTACTTAGCCAATGGGTTCAATAATCCTTAAAAGAGAAAGGTTAGGGTAGGCGTGGACTCTGGTAGGAGGGAGGTAGGGGAGCCCAGGACTTTCCCCTATGGACTTGAGAAAGGAAAGAAAGTGGAACCGTCCCACATCAGCACTAAGGGCCTGGTCTGCTGGCCACCTGTCACCCAAGCCACACACGTTCAGACAGAGCTTACATCCAGGGGATACTGCCATACGAAGCATGTTGGTATTTCTTTCCTAACAACAAATGTGTAGGGCACAATACTCCCCCCGCCAGTAATTGCTCTTTCAACAAGTGTGTGTGTGTGTATGTCCAAAGCTGAAGAGTCTCTCAGTGAGCTGTGAGGATCAAAGAAGCCAATTCAGTACCAACTTGGGGGAGGGGTGTCCACTCCCCATTCCCGAAACCTCAGAGAACAGATGAGGGTGCGAGCAAACAGCCAGGCTCCGCCACACCAGGCGGCAAAGAGCCTGTGACTGGACCTGGAACAGAGGCCTCCCCTGCCCTCCAGAAGCGACGCCTGGCAGCCCTCTGCTTGGCTCCCAAATGCCCCCACCCAGGCACACAGAGAGCCCTGGGGGATAGGGGAAGTGGGGTCCTGCTGCTACTTAAGGAAGACCTGTTAGTTGAGGAGCTCAGAATTACTCAACAGTCTCAGCTCATACTACTCGTCCGTCCGACCCAAGCCCAGCTGTAACAGCAGGTGGGCCCAACTTTTGACAGTTTGATCACCTAGAAGTTTCAGAGTTAAATACTTCTCTTTTCTACCCTTTACTGCATAAAAGTTGGAAAATAAAGTGACGAGAAAGAAAAAATCCTCAACTGTCCTACCAACCAAAAGAATGTCAGTATTATGGTACTGTTCATTTTATTTCTCTACATATATAGACATCTGCCTATCTACGCACACTTACACGCTACCAATGTCTCTCTCTATAGTATAAATCACATTTACAAAATGAGGCTAAGACCTCAGCACTTCGACGTGAAGCTAGCTCTTTTTGCTTCTTTTCAGGAACTTTTATCTAGGTCATGAAATTCTTTCTTAAACCTGACTCAGGCTGGAGCTGGCTCTGTAGTGCGTGTTTTCTTTCTGTGTACAAGGTCCTGGGCTGTGTCCTGAGCATTACCAAATATAAAAGCAAACACAATCTCAGCTCCTTGAAAGCTCTCCCATTTATCCCCTATTTCCTGCTGTCATAAAACAGCACTGATACCACATCTCAGTGCACCTATCAATCTTTGGCCTCTTGTGAGCGTCACTCTAATTTTCCTGTCAAGCAGATTCAGACAGTAAAAAAGTATATATATTTTATATATTCCTAATAAAAAAACTTAAGATCCTAAAATCATGAGTTGGAGCCCAACAATTGTGAAATACTCAGGCCGGGCACAGCCTCTCTCTCAACCGAGCCTAACGGTGCAGTAAAATTATACGGAGGACTCAGTTGTGAGGAAGGAAAGAGGTGACTCCCCCAATGCCTAGCAGCGGCTGTTCTGGGATACAACTGACTCAGCACCGGGACCAAGGATGTGGGCCCAAAGCCCTCAGCGTGCAGGGAAGTGGAAAAGTTGGGGGATTGTTGAGGATGCTGGAAAACCTAGATCTGATTACCTGCAGGCTGCTTCTGGATTACTATAAAAGCCCTGTTTGCTGTAAGTCCAAAATCCCCACTGTGCACACCCTTCATGCCTACAACACCCAAGAGCCCAATGACCTACCCTTGCCTCACAAGGGACTATTGTGGGATAGTTTGAAAACAATTAATCGCCTGCTGTCAGTTTGTAATACACATCCAGTGACAATGGCAAGCCACTGGCCTGGTCTCAGGACTGGCCCAATTTCTTGTTAGAACCTGTACTTAGTAAAGGGTGTGACAAGTGGGAGACATAGAGGACTTTTGGGTGAAGGCTTCCCCCAAGACGAGAAGGAGCCACCGGGTCAAGAGGGACCCCAAAAGGGACCCAAATTAATCTTTTCACATCATACTTAGGGTGCAGCTTATTGCACAATGAGACTGTATAATCCTGAAAACAGACAGAAGTGTTCATTCTAAACCCTGAAAGGAAGCTTTGGAATTAAATATTTAAAGTTATAAGAACAACATCTTCAATTCTTCCATGTCATGACTCAGAGACTACCGAGTTAAGAATTTCCTCTAAACAACAAAAGAAAACGAAAGCCTCCATTCAAGTGGTCTAAACTTTCATGGATAATGAACCCATAAAACATATCTAATTATTTCCCATGCAGGAAGGTGCCTTTCTCCTGTCATCTTTTGAGTCTCCAGAAGTAAAGTCTAAAAGGTTAAGCTAGAAAATGATGCTTGTAATTTTTCAATAGAACAGGATTCTTTTCTCACCTTTTAAAACTGCTTTTCCTTGAAGCAGATCTGGTGGTTCTTTTAGTAATGCCTGCACTGCCAGAAAGGTTAGGTTCAGATGTTTTACAGCTCTGAACACTGGGCTGAAGAATTACTCTGAAAACAGGTGGAAAAAAATAAGATTATATGCACTGAAACAACTTTCAAATACTTGACAGAGGAAGGCATTTTTGTACTTCAGCGCAAACTGTTTCATTTGAACCACTGGAGTTTCAATAAACATTTGAAAAAAAATTGGAAATACATTGCCTGGGACCAAGACTTTTTAGATAAAGTACTTCATCTGCCTTTTTACACAAAGATAATCAGGGTGTTTTACTTTTGGAGAGTAAGTGATTTTACTTTATAAGCAACCACACCAAAGAAATCCATCAGTCAAAGAAATCTGAAAAAGGACACTAAGATTTCTAAGTCATAAGCCAAAAATTCTAGAGGATACAAATACAAATTTAGGAGGTAGCTACCAACATTCCCTGGTCAGAGCTGAACATCTACATAACAACACTATGTCAACAATAACTATATTTCATATTTTCAAAATATGTTCAAGTGAAATTGTGTTTTTCCTGAACTGTAACTATTTGCCAAATGTCCAAGCAGCATTAAAACAGAAGTGAGATCACTTAAATGTTGTGAAACTTCCCCTAATTAAACTCTAAAAATCCTCCTATGATAGCAGACTGCCCACGAAGACAGCCAGTAAGACCCTGGCTGGTTAAGAGCAAAATCGAAGGCGGTCAAACTAACACAGATGCTGACGTACAGGGCTGGGCCACAGGGCAGTGGTCAGGATGGGGGCTAGGGCCTCGGCGTGGCACAGGTCCCTAAAGTCCTGCCATCACAGCACTGCTCACACCACAGCATGCTCCTTAGTGGCTTCTGACTGTCTGGGGACCAGTTGGGGACATGAGGTAGCCCAGCTCCTGTGGGACTTTGAAGGCCTCTGAAACCAGTCCTGGTCCTCACAGGGCCGATTTAATCCTGGGTTGACCAGCCAATGCCTTAGCCCCCATTTCTCAGTCATTTCATTGAAACCTCCACCAGAAGGTGCAGACACAGAACCAATGCTCTGACTTAAGAATTCTGCTTCTGCGAGCAAGGATTTATTACTGAAAAGCTCTTTTAAAAGATGATCTATGTTAATTATTGAAACTGTCCTATTAATTGGTTTTGAAACTGTCTCATGGCTATTTGTTTCTCAATAAAATTAATAAAAAAGATGATCTAAATATTTAATACATAATTGCACATACTTATGGGGTACAGGGAGACATTGCTATATCTGCACACAGCAGGTAACAGTCAGATTAGGGTAAGTAACATATTTATCATGTTTATTATACTGGGAAGATTCAAATCCTTTCCTGGCTATTCTGAAATACTCAACTGTCAGCCACTATTGTACTACACTAGGCTAAAGGATGTTAGAAGTTGTTCCTTCTCACTGCTAAAAGTTCTAATTACATAATGTGAGGAGGAAATATCTTTTAATGAATCTAGAATTTTACAAAAAGAAAAAACAATAAAAAAAGCTGCTGATGCTTCCCGAGCTCCCTGCCTCAGATGCTCTTTATAAACAAAGGGAAGACTTCACTGGCTTTTTAAACATCCTACACTTACTTTTCAAATAACTAGAGGCCGCTGGTTGCCTAAAGCATAGACAATGTTCACGCTACAAAAATCATTAATATGTGGGAAAACCAAAACCAACACACTGCCTGCTTAGGAAATCTGACTCCTGATTTCCCAAGTAATAACTGCAAAGTTTACATACTATTCAGGGTAAGAAATCACTGCCCTCTTTTTTTACTTCTCTGTAACATTAGTAGAAATCAACTGAAGAAGAAATCATTGAATGATAATAGTAGCTAATAATTTCTATGGAACTTTGAAACTAAAGGAATGACAGAAATTTAGGCTGCAACAGGTACCCTAGGAAGACTCAGTTACTGTACCTGTGCTAGTAATGGAGCAGGTACCACACCTGTTAGGCATCAATGACCAAAGTGGGGACACTACCAGTAGCTACACTTGGAGGTCACCAGTAGGGACCTGGAAGTAACCACAGGCACGGCAAGCTCACTGGCTGAGCAGAGCAGGGGTCCTGGCCCCCAGTGCTTTCTCCTAGCAAGGTCTACCCAGGGCCACAGCCTTGGAACTTTGAGCTTGGATTCACTGACATCTGCAACCAACATGGGGCACAAGGCAAAGAGAAAAGTGAAAAGCCAGGAGTACCACTAGCAAGCTACAAATGCTTTGATGTCCAGTTCCAAAAGAAGACTCCCTCAGTGACTGTATGCTAGCGAGTTGGCCAGCACCCTCCCAAAGCACTGACAGCCTCCACAGGCAACTTTCCTCAGGCTGATCAGGGACAGGAGGAGTCCCCTGGCCCTAGAGATCAATGACAAAGGAGAGCATGAGCAGCCCACCAGACCCAGTATCAGGACAGGTGGAGACTACAAAGATTACCCCAGTCACCAGCACTGAGAAAGCCTTCTTCTGTCCATCCGAAAGCCAAAGGCAAGGGCTAGGTGTGGTAGTGCACACCCATAATGCCAGGACTCAGAAGGCTGAGGCAGGAGGATCACTTCAGGTTGGAAGCCAGCCTGGGATACACAGCAGATTCAATGCCAGCCTGAACTATACAGTGAGACCCTATCTCCAAAAAGCAAAAACAAACGGAACAAAGTCCAGGCAGGCAAAGCCCAGTGTGGAAGCACAGGCCTGTAATCCAAGCATGCTGGCAGTGCTAAGGCAGTAGGATGGAAAGTTCAAGTCCTGCTCGGGCAAGTTAGTAAGACCCTGTCTCAAAATAGGATATAAAAGAGGGCTGGGGATTTGGCACAGTGTCCTATGTCCAACCACCACCCACCCATACACAAAGCAGGCAGAAAATACTCTGCTTAAGTCTTGAAAAAGTAACAATAAGGGCTAGCAAGATAGCTCAGCAGACTAAGAGCCAGTTTAGGCAAGCAAAGGGATGGGGTTTGATCCCTTTGCACGATGCACTGGCACTGCCCCCGGGGACGCTGAGCAGCCACCGAGCCACAGCACAGTGGCACGTGGCTATAGTCTCAGTGTCGCAGTGGCTGAAAACACGGGGATCACTATGAGTCTGAGCTGCATAACGAAACCCTATATCGAATACATAAATTTAAAAAAAGTAACAGCAAGTATTAGTAACAACGAAAAACAAAGACTGATATAGAGAATACTGAAAAGTCACACACACACACGCAAAGAGCCTGACACAGACCATTATTAAACTCATTCTGGAGTCCTAGATAAAGAAATTATTATTTCATTAGGGGTGTGGTGGGCCAAACTCTTCCACCCCTAGACTAAAGGCAAGGTTATACAGATCATTAACCAGGGTTAGTGATGTCATCCATGTGCCCTTGCTACTACTACTGGATCAGTATTATCCGAGTGGCTAAACTTGTAATCTTACTGGATGATCATGATTTTGTCCCATATTATACCCACATCATGATTTTGCTCTGTAAAATTTCCTTTGAGAAGTGGGCTCCTTGGCAACTCATTCAGGGTCCCTTTTGTGTTGAAGGAACTATTCCTAATTCCTCATTCATACTCTTTTTTTTTTTTTTTTTTTTTTTTGTGGCCAGCTCAGCCTATCCTGAGGGTGGGGGGCTGGCATGGCCAGGGATTGAACCGCAGTCCCTATGTGCTTGCCTAAGCAAGCGCTTTAGACAGCTGAGCTATCTCGCTAGCCCAAATTTTCTGAGAGACAGAGACAGAGACAGAGACAGAGACGGGGGGGTGGGGAAGAGAAAAGAAAGGAGAGAGGAGAGGGGAGGGGGGAGGAAGGGAAGGGAGGGAAGGAGGGGAGATCAGTGGTGTAAGTGCCTGCCTGGCGAGCCCAAAGACCCAAGTTTGATCCTTGGTACCGCATGCTGTCCTAGCCCCAGAACCAGACCAGCATGTTGGTGCACACCTGTAAGTCCAGCGCTGGGGAGGCTGAGACAGGAGAATCACTATGAGTCTGAGCTGTGTAGTGAGACCCTGTACCCAATATATAAATAAAATATAAAAAATAAATCTTTAAAAAGCCCACCACTTCCTATGGGAATGAAGCACTCTAAGTATTATCAGCAGTGACCGTACCCACTCCGAACATCTTTGCCACGGACAAAAAGGCAGCAAAGGTAAATCTTTGTAGTGAATACTCTCTTAAGTCAGGATACGTGGATCTGGAGCTTACTAAAAAAGCAAAGGGGAAGAATCCATTAACTGTATCAAAATACGCACATGTGAATCTGTAAGTTTGC
This sequence comes from Ctenomys sociabilis, assembly GCA_004027165.1. NCBI lineage: Eukaryota > Metazoa > Chordata > Mammalia > Rodentia > Ctenomyidae > Ctenomys > Ctenomys sociabilis. Next base: position 42,254 of record PVKA01006577.1, on the reverse strand, counting down.
TTTAAGATATTCAAGAAAGCATCAAAAACATGAATGTGCTACGCAGCTTTAATTCTGAATCATGGAAACTGTTTCCTCAATCTCTAGCCATATAAAAACACTCATGAAACCACAAATTACCAGAGTTGGTTGCAATGGAATTTTCCTTTGGAAGAGATCCTAGAAAGAACTTGCTGCATTCTTTTGTCGTTTCCAAGTCCAGGCTCAGACAGGAAAAGATAATTTTTGGAAAGATCAGTGAATGAAAAGATCTCAGAAAACAAAGACTGCAGCCCATGCCGCAGCCCAGGCCACAGGGAGGCCCCCGGCCACCTCTTCTGCAGGAGTTTTAGTTTTCAAGGATGAAAGATGAAAGAGAATGCAAACTTGTCTTCGTTGGCCAAATGTGCTGGCTAGTTTTTGGGAAAGGAGAAAAGCGGAGCCCAAAGACGGCAGGGAACAACTCAGCAGCAGAAGCCAGCAGGCTAAGTCTGAGCTGTTCTCGTGTAAGGCCAAGGTACAGAGGCCGTGCTCCCTTCACTACTGAACATGATGCCAGGAGACACCTCTGATGCTGCCCAGGGATGTCTCAGGACAGCACCACTGTGAAGCCAGAAGCTAGCACACATGCATCACTAAACCACAAGGCCACAAAACCCAACTTTCACTAAACATGCCAGGTCCATGGGAGAGAACTCTTGGAGTTGGATGGAGACAACATATTCCAAACACGGAGAACTACAGGGAGGCTGTATAAATAGCCCACTGACTACAAGGAAACCATCCCAAACATCCCAAGTGAATTAAACATGTTTGATAGGAAAGAAACTATTTCAGTGTTTTTATTTATAAAATGGTTATTTCAAAATACGTAACAAGTAAGCACAACTTATAAGCAAGGTTGTGGTATTTTTAGTATCTCTGCTATACAAGGAAGAGAGAAGCCTCCCTCCTGCCACCAGCCCATTTACTGAAAAAGATTCAGAAAAAGGACCTTGGAAAAAAGGAGAGTCAACGAAACTAGGAGAGCTGACAAGGAGAGAACATGCACGAGAACCAGCAAGGACACCAGAGTGGGGGACAGGTAAGAAACGGAATGGGACACTTACACAGCAGCTATCTGCCCAAGGGTCCTGATGGCTACTGTGCTCTGAAACCATCGAGACAGAAGAGCAGGGTGGGGAGGATGTAGTCACACACAATCCACCACATGGCAACGCTACCGAGCGCAGAGGCCAGCACAGCTAGGGGGCATCTAGAAGGGGTGAGGGGAAAGAAGAGATGTTCAAATCGGGAAGCCAAAGCAAATAACATAACAGATAAATACATACGTCGAACCACCTGGGAGTTTCAGGTGCCGTAAAGGCCCCAAACAGCAACTGGGATGCAACCAGGAGGGGGGCAAGCATGGAGTTTTGCCATTTTATGTTGACAAAAAAATGTTGTCTTCAGTTTCACCAGGCTTGACACTTGGGAACAAAAGTTTAGACTCAATCTTTCATTAGATATCTGCCATATTAACTATATAATACTGAAATCAGTCAGTTAAAATGCATAAATATGTATACACACACAAAAAAAAACTAAGTCACAGGGGGAAAGCCTTAGACTATTTAAGGTGATCACAGGTGGCAGAATTATGAATGAACATAGACCTGAGCTCATTTCAATAGAATTGTAACTTAAGCTCCTAAATCATCCATCTCAGAGAAATTTATACACTTGGCCAAAATGGGTTACAGAAGCTCACTACCTAGATGACAAACTTCCCCTCTGTGTCACAGATTTCTCTTTGGTCACTTCTGCCCTATGATCCAAGCTGGCTTTGAGTTTGCTGCTCCTCCTTCCTGAAGACTGGGTCCTACCAGAAGGAAAGAAGCTTCCTCCTAACTGGAAGGGCAGCTCCCGGCTACACACGGCCTGAAGGAGCATCTCCGGTGTGCCAAGTACTGGGTGCCTCACGCTGCACACGCCTGCTCTGGCTCACTGGATCATCTTTTTTCTTGGCCCTGTCATTGACAGCATTGCAAGCTATGTGCTAGGGACATCATATGGTAGAAAGGGCTTAAGGGTGGACTCCACGTAACACCTAAATTCATTCACTTAATGTTCCCCCCAAATAATAAACCTACTAATGCATATTAAGTTACATAATTTTATATTAACATTTAAGCAGAATAGAAAGGTCTAAGCTAAGAGTGCTAGAGAACTCTCTATCCATCCCAACCTGCTCTTGCAATCACCGATAAAGTTATCTTAGGGTGGTGTAAACATCTTGGTGTCTGCATAACGAATTTTTGTTCAAGTATAGCTCACAGCATAGTAATTATTTTGCAATGCTGCAGTATGTGCTTGTCTCTACTGCATACTAAGAGGGACTCGCGGGAATTCCAGGTTAAATATTACCTTCATTTCTCCTGATTATCATGAAGGCATAGCTTGATTCTTCATGCATAACTTCATTTCATTTCTACTCACCTAACAGCAGCACACTTAAGGCCAAGGCAGCTGTGACCAGGGCACAAACACAGCAGGTGTCAGCACAGATGGCAAACTTGCCACCAAGGCCGCAGATCAGGCCAGGGTCATGCAACAACATGATTTACTGTTTGTAACAACTTTACTTCTCCCCTAAATAAAGGAGTTTAATCATGGAATACTGAAATAGCATAACTTTCCCCACAGAATCACCAACATTACCAGACAGATGTGGTGATGTACACCTAGGACCCCAGCACTCTTGGAGGCTGACGGAGGAGGACCATGTCTCAGCCCAGTTCAGGCAGCCAGGCAACTTACTGAGATGATGTCCTTAGAAAGAAAAAGAGTCTGGGGCCGTGGCTCTATGTGAAGGCACTGGATTCAGTCTCTAATATCACCAAAACGTGCTTATTCCTTACTACCAGTCTTTCTTGCAAGCATTATTATCATAAGACTAGTATCAAAGCAAAATGACACACTCACAGTAATAAATGAATTAAAATGGGGAGGTAGGATTTGAATTTTAGACTTCTCGACCCAACCTGCTATCAAACATTCTCAGGGGCCTTTTATTTCTAAAACACCACCAAAGGCCTGGTGGGGAGAGAAAGGTTGCCTCCAGGTGACTTCTTTTCTTACGGCCAAAAGAGTCTTAAAAGACTCTTAGACAAATTAGAGTCTCAAAAGATACGGTAAAGAGGGTATGGGAAAGCAGAGGAGCTGAAACCAAAGCACTGGGAGGTCCACAAGGGCCTAGCAATGACTCTTCTGAGAGAATCAGGCTCCTTACACTAACACACTAATCCCAAGATTAGAAAAAATTTAGCTACATGGTGGCACATGCCCGTAATCTCAGGACTCAGGAGACTGACACAATCAGATCCCTTCAAGTTCAAGGTCAGTCTGCGCTACACAGTGAGACCCTGCCTCAAAAAGACAAGAACAAAAATATGGCAAAGGAGTTTATTAGCTAAGGATGTGGGGAAGAGGGAGATGCTACTGTTCTAAAATTAAACAGGAATGGAAAGTACTGGACTTCTCCTTTCATCCCCCCTTTCTCGTTACTTTTACTAACCTACTTGGTTCTGAATTACAGCCAAGAACACACCTTCAGTTACTTGTTTGGGGGTAAAGGGCAGCATAACTAAAAAAATAAATGACACAAAGTGCTGGGCCCGCTTCCCTGAGCTCTGCTAGGGTTTGTTTTGGTGCTGGGGACAGAAGCCAGGGCCTTGAGCTTGCTAGGTAAGGGCACTACACCACTGGGTGAGGCCTCCCTCTCAGGAAACCTACGCCACAGGGCAGCGAAGGATCTAGGGTAATCAGCAAGTTCAAAAACTATGTAAATCCTACTTTTCATTTGTTTCCTTTTACATTATTACAAACCTCTCAGCATGGTGTCTTGAACTCTAGAAAACATTCCTGAAGGCAGAGGAGAAAGTGACCAAAGGACATTTGCTGGAAGTCCGACTTAGACTCTGGACCAAACAAATTGCTTTTTAACCTGGTTCTGAATAAAGGGCAAAAATCTAGGAAAAAAAAAACCCCACACTGACCATGCAGATTCTTTCTTTTTTAAAAAATGTATTTGGTACAGGATATCTCACTACACAGCTTGGACTTGTAGTGATCCTCCTGTCTCAGCCTCCCCAGGACTGGGATTACAGGCCTGTGCCACAGCATGTGGTACCAGGGATTGAAGCTTGGTCTCTGGGCTTGCCTAAGCAGGTGCTTAGTCCACTGCGCTATCTCACTGGCCCTTTCTGCATGCAGATTCTTTAAAAAAAGAGGGGGAATATAGCTAAATCAACCCACAAAATTTGACAGCCTAACGTCTGCAATTCAAAGGGTGGCACAAGGGCCAGCAGCACTGAAGCTGGAAGTTTTGCTAGAAATGAAGAAATCGCAAGCCCACCAACCCTAAGTACTGAGCTCCACTTCAATAAGCCTCCCGGAGGCTCCAATGCCAAGTCTGACAGGTGCAGCTCCAGGGCTTTCCCTACCTTAATTTTGGGAAGAGTATTTTTCTGAATCAAAAGAACCATTAATAAATTTTTCATGAAATTTTTAAATGGCACTTAAAAATAGAATATATTACACTACATGATATATTTAGATTTATACAAAAAAATTATATTAAGGTGTGTTCTGTAAAGGGGTCTAAGGTAATCAGCAACACTAAGCTGGAGCTTCCCCAGCACTGTCATTACAGGCATGCGCTACCACGCCCAGACTCTGTCACTGCCTGGACTCTGTCAGAGCTCCCTGGTGGGACCTGGGATTGAACCCTGATCTCCATGCTTGCCAAAGCAGGTGCTTTGTTCACTGAGCTATCTCACTGGTCCTTGCAAGTAGGATCCTTAAGGGTGAAAGATCACTATGCATGATAGTCATAGTCACAGAATTCAGATTAGCACCTCAGAATCTGCTCTGGTCCTTAAAGAATTGAACCTCCCAGGGAAGGCCCTCATCCCTGTGTGTAATTCTAGTTCAGAACTCTGCATCATGAGGAAAACACTACTGAAGAACCTCCCCTAATTAAAAAGAAAGCCCATTTTCTGCTAACAGAAATGCGTACTAGAAATTTTACCATCAGTTCTTTATCACATATACAGTAGTCCCTCACTATTTCACAGTTTGACTTTTGTAGACTGTTTCATGGGTTTTCAAAAAAAAGTTAATCAAAATTATTTATCGTAGATTTTGCGCTATATCACGGGATTTCGCAGTACCATATGGTGTACATATGTTAAAATTACATATGTCTATGAATTTAGAAAATGGTTAGGAACATTAGAAATGATTTTCAAAACTGTGGGAAAGGTTTATAAGAGTGTGGGAAGGCTTTATAAAGCCTTAACATATATATATAAATACTAAAATATAACATTGCTACTTTGCTGATTTTCACTTATCAAGGGGCATCTGGAACGGAACCTCTGCAATAAGTGAGGGACCACTCTAAGTTTCGTTTGCGCTTTTTGTTAAGTACAGAGATTGGGAACCAGGGCCACTGCACTAAGCTACATCCCTGGTCCTATCTGATCTGAGACAGGGAGCTGTGAAAGTTGCTCAGGTTGAACTTGAGATCACAGTGCCTCAGCTTCCCGGAGTCCTGACATCATGGGTTTATACCACCGCAAGTGGCTAAGAGTTTTCTGAGTGAAAATGAACCATTCTCACCAGTCCTTTCTCCAGAACCTGGAAAAATGTTGGGAGTTACCAAAAAGGAATCTAAACATCTAGGACAAAAATACCAGGCTGTGTGTTTAGATTCTCCACATTATTTTGACCATCCTGCATGTGTGATGTAGTGGAATCCAACTAACACACACACAAAAGAAAGTACACACGGGAATTTTCAGCTCTAAAGCCCCCGATGCCTCCATGGTAGCTATCTATCCACCTTCTTTTCTCCCCAAATTAACAGTCTTTTTTCATACTAAATGAATGAATGAATGAGTGTGAAAGTGCATGTGGACAATAAGCCTGCTCAGTAACGACAGAATTTCCTGTCCTGACGCTAAACCTTCTTTTAGAAAGGTTTGAAAGTAATTCTCTACAACCATGCAAGGATATGGCTTATAACACTGCATTCCTGCTGCCCCGAACAATATGATGACGCGGAGCCACCACGTCACAACTGACTAAACTCTACCGTATCAACAGCGAGACTACCTGTGAGGTGGCAGTGAGTTTAAAGAACACTTACGAACAGACCTGTGACTGTGAGACCTACATCTGCTCTCACTCTCCGGAGGATGTCACAGCTGACTGTCCTAAACCTGCTCTCGTGCCTGTCATGGCTCCTGACCGAACAGAGGATGCGGGCAGCTAAAGGGCTGGGAGCTCCCTGGGTAAGCACCGTTAGATTTTAAGGAACATAATTACAGCAGGGTGGTATAACAGGCAGGCAGCTCTGGAGAAAAATGTACAGAGAGAAATGCTAGCACGGGATCCTGTACTAAATAAGATCAAGGATGAATAAGAAAACCAGACTCACGCGAGGGGGATAGCATGTGCTTTTGATTGTCTTCTGCTTTTCAGGGCTCGAAGTCTATCGCCTTGTGTTACTCCACTGACTTCCTCGTCATCACTGAACTGTAAGTACAAAAACGCATGGAGCCAGTGATCGCGCTGCACCGCACACAAGGGGGGCATGGCAGCCACAGCTGCACAGACACTGTGTGGTCCGCTGATCCCTTCAAATACTCCTCACCTTCCCAAGTCAAGCTTTAGGCCACACTGCAGAATAACCCCAACCACCCAGCCACCCTCTCCTTGTCAAACGTAAGGACAATAAAGAAAACTAATGCACTCTCAATGCTGGAAATATTCTTTGTTTAGTATCCCCCCAGTCACCCACCACCCCCACTTCTTTTAGGACTGCTACTCTCATAAGACTTTGTCTTTTAAGAGTTCTCGGTCTGAGAACTAGTAGTTCTAAGTTCCTGTGTCAGCTGTTAGAAAATGAGAAAAAGGAATGAGGACAGAGGAATAATGACATCCATCTAGAGTTCAGTTTAGATTTCCATTTGCCACCCCTGCTTAAGGGGTAAAACATTTAGTTTTCTGTCCACACAACTTTGTGGACATAAGCTTCCTTGAGGGTTATAAATATAAGAAACTATCATGACAGTCCCTCAAAATATGCTTTACTATTTTTAAGAGTTTTCTCCATGTTTTCTTCTACAAGGTTCTCAGCAGCATTTAAAGCAAAGATAACAGTACGATGAAGGTAGTTCGATTACCAGTTCGGGTTCCTGCTTGTCTTCGTTTTCGACGCCATTTATTGAAATGTCATCGACCCCTGAGAGGAGTTTGGAGAAGGCGGTTCCGTGTGGTCCATTCTCCTGCCCCCTTAGCTTCTGACGAAAACAGTCGCCTTCCAGCCAGAGGCTCGCTTGTTTCCTAGAGCATTCAAGCAACAGCAAAATACAGCTTTCCAGAGAGAAAATTACAAAGATGAGTCTTTTCCTGCCACAATATTACTACTAGAAAACTGCGCACCCCGTCTCCAGACCATGCGCTCCTTGAGGAACTACAAAGCCTTCCATCTACTCACATGACCAGAAACTGCTGCTGAGGTCCGATCACTGAGCCGGGCCTACAGATTCTGACCCAGGCGATGCTCTCGGCTGCTGTCATCCGGTAGTGCTTCATGAGGTAGCAGGCGATCAGGGTGCCAGTCCGACCAAGGCCAGCTAGAACAACAAACCAACCAGTGACATCTGGCCTCATATATTTCACAACTTCCTGGGCAAAAGTTTTTAAAGACTTCCCACAGTTCTGCCTCTATCGGTACGAGGCTACAGGGCCTCGTACTACTCAGTTACACCCCTACCTCTCTCCTTCACTCTCCTCTTATTTCCTGAGCTCTTCCTTCCTTCCTTTTAGAAAGTCCAGACTGTCACAGCCTCCCAAGATGGTTAAATTTTTTGGTACCAGAGATTGAACGCGGCACCTTGCACTTGCCAGGCAGGCCCTTAAGCCACTGAGTTATCTCCCCAACCCCCAAGATGTTTAATTTCATGAATTGTGTCAATTTGTTTTTTTTTTTTTTTTTGTGGAACCCAGGGAAGCACTTATTGTACTGAGCCATCACCCTGCCCCCAAGTTGTGTCAGTTTGGAAGAAGTCTGCTGAGCCTCTGACCGTCTGGGCTCTCTAAAGTGTGAACAGACTTCATCCACAAGGCTGAAGGCCTGAACAAAGCAGAGAGGCCTGCTCCTGGAGCAGAACGGCTTCCCCTGCAGCCTGCCTGATTCAAGGCCATGTGCTGAGGGCTCTCTGGGGTGTCCAGGAGCATGAGCTGAGACTGCACACCACAAGAGTCCCCAGCCCCTCACATCTGTATTCAACGCCTTACCAGCTCTGTGTTATTCCGGGACACTCATCAATAATGGGGTAAGAAAAAGGGTGCTGTAGTGACAAATATCATCATGTGGAAGTGACTTTGGGGTTCGAATTCTCCAGCCTAGAAGGGCTCTGCCTTGTGTTAAAAGTCTAGGCTGCCTTGCTGACTGCAGCCAGGCATGTGGGGTCACACGTGATTGTGACCCAACCTCGGGTGCACAAAAGGAAAGCCCACTACAACGAGAGGAAAGGCAATTCTTTTAGTAAAGAGGCACAGAAATTGGCTGATTTGTGTTCTAGTATTTTGTGGAAGAAAGAATTTGTGAGAGGCAACATCTTGCATACCTAGAAGATCTACAAGGAAAGATAAAAGCCTCTTTTCTTCTTGTGGGTTAAAGCGCAACTGAACGGAAAGATGAATTGAAGAAGAAATTAGTAAGGAAAAAAAAACAGAAACTAATGATTCAGACAATGATATATATATATTTATATATGAAAAGGCAGGCAACTTCTGGAAAGAACATCAAGGGTACAGCAGCGCAACTGCTTCATAGGTGCCCATAGGCTTACCCACCCTGTTAGCAGATGCCAAGAACAGAGATGGATAGTATTGGCAGAAACAGGGCCAATCAGGACTGAAGGAGACAGGAATGGGGTCAAATGAAGGAAGGGTTACTGGTTTTTTTTTTTTTTTTTTTTTTTTGCACTGAAGAACAGTAAAGTCAGGGCCTTATGTATACTAGGCAAGAACTACATTTCCAACCTCTTTTATACACTTAGGAACTCACAAAGTCATCTAAGGTAGCCTCAACTCTGGATTCTCCTGCCTCAGCCTTCTGAGTAGCAAGAATTACAGGCATGCACTGTGATGACTGGCAAGGTTTTCAAACTTCTGACAACAGTGCTAAGCCTCTAAGAGCAATTCAGAGAACCACAGGGTGGTCACTGCCACCAAATCACAGGGTCCAACACTTGAGAGGCTGAGGCATCGCTGCGAGGCGTTTGGGTGTTTTGGGTACCGGAAATTGAACTCAGGACCTTGACCATGCCAGGGGGCAGGCATTGTGCTTCGGAGCTATGTCCCTGACTCATGCTGTAAGTTTGAAGCCAGCCTGGTCTACATAGTGAACCTGAGGGCAGCCTGAGCTGCACAGTGACACATTCTCTCAAAAAAGAAAAAGACAGAGAGACAGACAGACAGCCAAAACATACAGAGAACTGGCCATTGGGAAGGAGAGGAGGCTAGAAGCCACACCAGAAACCAGTCCTGCAGGCACCTGAACCTTCTGTGTGTTTCTAGAAGCAAGGAAACACTGTCATTCGGTTATACAGGACACCCAGATTGCTATCCTATCAAGACAGTCTGAATAGATCACTGCGCTTTTTAATGAATCCCAATTGCCAAGGCACAATCCCATTTTCACAAGTTGGGGCTTTTCTTTTGAAAACAAAACAATCCAGTCATCACCAAACCCTCTTTTAACTGGTCATCAGTCTGCAGAGCTCTTTCCCAAGGGGTGACTGACACCGTACACCGGTAAGAGAACCCCCACCTCTACCCACTAACGGCCACGCAGCATCTCTGCCATGCTGTCGGCAAAAATAAAAGTCTCTAGGCACTGCTGAATGTTCCCTGGGGGATGCAAAAAGCACCAGGCTACGAATAAAAACAACAGTTTCACATAATAAAAAGAAATAGTCAATGCTGGTTTTTTTCTGAATGACTAATTAAAACAGGAGCAAGACAGACATGTACAAACTTAGCATTGTTTTGCATGTCTGATTTCATTTATTTATCTAGCTTCTTTTTTCGCTTACTGAACACTTTTAAGAAAGCTATTTTAAATGCTACGAAAGGAATTCAATGGCCTGCTTTCCTTCAGAACTAGTAGCTGGGAGGAAGGGGATAGCTGTTCCAGGGGCAGCTCAGTGGCATGAGCACATTTGCACTGCTGTGCAGGCATCACCACCATCCACTCCAGAACCTGTCATTTTACAAAGTGAAAACTATGCAACTGTTAATAAAACAGGGTGATAGAAGGCAGCAGGGTGGAGTGGTGAATGAACAGCAGGTAAAGAGCCTCTGACAGCTGCTGCCCAGACACTGGAATATACCAACGTGAAGGAAAAGGAGGAAAATGGGTTCCCTGAACCAAGGAAGGACCTGAAGCAACAGCTGAAACTCGCAGGAAGAGCAAAGAGAGAAACCTCAAGAAAGAAGAGGTAGCCTGCAGCACTTCCACTCTGAGATGAGACTGGCTGAGAGGAGTGCTCAGTGGCTGCTGGTAACCACAGAGGCCTCCACAGAGAGACAGCAGTACACAAGGACCAGTGGATGTGGTGGACTGCACTAGCTGAGGATGAGTGCTACTGGCTGGATGTCCCAAGGGAGAGGGGCCAACTGAGCTCAGAACTCAGAATTGCTGGTTCCAGCAACTGTTACTGGCTGAGTGCAAGCCCACAGAAGGTGGGCTGATGGCTGCAGGTTGAACTGGTCTGGTTCCAGATTCAGGGCCAGGAACCAGCCTGAACTTAAGGTGCAGATTCACGGAGATTATCCAATGCCCAGCTATAAAGCTACTGCTGACTTTCTGGGATAAATCAACAATCTTTGTCTCCAGACATTGTCTACCAGCGACAGCAGAGACAAACCTGGAGCTGGACATTTTCTTTTTATTTTTCTTTCACTCCTTCAATGTTTGACCTTGTTTTTATATGAGTGCAAATGTGATTTCCAGTTTCTTTGTAGTTATTCTGTTCTTCCTTTTCTTTCTTCTTTCTTTCCCTCCTGTCTTCTGTACCAATTTCCCAGTTTGCATGTTCCTCCTTTGTCCTCTAGCTTTTCCTCTAATCTCTTCTTCTATTTCTCTATTTTCCCCCTAACTCTTTTTAACTAAAAAAAAACAAACAACAACTCCCTCTCCTTAGTCCTTCATATTCTACATCTCACTGTGAACTTGATTACTTAAATGCGAGTTACAAAGCCTGTCTTCATTTGATTAAACAACTTCACCTAGCAAGTCTCCAAGATTCCTCCATGTAGTACATCAGCGTTATCTTTAAGTGTGTGATCTTCCTGGGCGCTGCCTCTGGAGGTGGCAGCCATCTCCCACTTGGCACCACCATGGCAGCCCCCAGACTCCTTGTGAAGCCAGAGATGGTCAAAAAGAGGACCAAGAAGTTCATCCGGCACCAGTCAGACCGGTACGGCAAAATTAAGTGCAACCGGCGGAAACTCAGAGGCATCAACAACAGGGTGCAGAGGAGGTTTGAGGGCCAGATCTTCATGCCCAACAGAGGTTATGGAAGTAACAAACAGACAAAGTTGCCCAGTGGCTTCTGGAAGTTCCTGGTGCACAGTGTTAAGGAGCTGGAGCTGCTGCTGCTGTGCAACAAGTCTTACGCGCAGAGACTGCTCACAACGTCTCCTCTAAGAACTGCAAGGCCATCGTGGAAAGAGCAGCCCAGCTGGCCACCCGAGTCACCAACCCCAATGCCAGGCTGCGCAGCGAAGAAAACGAGCAGACAGCCTGTGTGCATGTTTGTTTGTGCTTCAGTAAAACCACAAAAAATGCCCAAGAAAGATAAAGCGCGTAATGGTGTTCCCTTACATACATGTATCACACTGTGCATCTCTACCCGTCCACTGATGGAAATCTCAGCTGAGACATTGCAGCCACTGACTCACGGAAAGAATGCTGCTAATGTAACTGCACAGGCTCTGCTTACACGACTGCTGCTAGTTCTTTTTTCTTTTCGATGAGGGTCTCATATGACAGTTGAGGCTGGCCTTGAACTTGTGGCAATCCTCCATCTCATCCTCCCGATCACTGGTATTACAGGTATGCAGCACCAACCCAGATGTTGTTACTTCTTTTAGGGGCACACAAGCAAGAGTGAAACTGACGGATCACATGATAATTTTACTTTTAATTTTTTGAGTACCTGCCCTGGACTTTCCACACCATTTTATGCTTCCATCAGTAGTACACAAGGATTCCATATTTCAGCATCATCCCAACACTGCTTTGTTTTCTGTTTTATTTTGTTCTGGTAAAAGCTACTGCTCTGCTGGGTGAAAAATGTGACCGTGGCTGCTGACGCTTAGAACTTTGCAGTTTTCTTTTTATACCATCTTTCGAGTCGAGTTTCCTCCATCAGTCAGGGTGATTTTCTTTCCTGGTTCAGTTTCCTTACCATGTAAGGGCCTCTTCCAGTGGTGGCGATCCGATGGCATGTGCCACAGCAGGCTGTCTGTTCTTACTAAAAGCTCTAAAAGGTCCAACATCACTAATCTATACAGATGTTCCATTTCATTATGATTCTGTATAAACAGATGTTGTGTTTGTAGCAATGTGTCCATTTTACTTGGCTAAACAACTTGTCCTACAATAAATCATAATATTCTCTAGTTGTCCTTTTATTTCTATAGACTGATGAGATCTATCTCACCGTATCTGATTTTAGTAATTTGAGGCTTTTCTCTTTTTTTCTTTCATCTAGTTCAAGGTTCATAACTTCTGTTAATCTCTTTTGAAGTAACCCTAAAGTATTTTGGTTCTTAGATTTTTACCATATTTATATTGTAATGATAATATTTTACAAATTATCATGGATTACCATACCATTACATGCTATCAGCCTTTACAACTTTCCATGTATTTTCCTTTGCCAGTGATATTTATTTCTTCACATGATATATTAGTTACTTTTCTCTTATTGCTCAGATAAAATGCCCAATATTCAAAGTTGAAGGGAAAAAGGTTTACTGAGCTCAGTTTATAGAGGTTTCAGTTCATAATCAGCTGGCTCAAAGGCATAGGGGCATGGCAGAGAGGGGCAACAGTTCATGGTGGCAAAAAAAGAGGCAAAAAGAGAGAAGCAAGCCTCTTTCCTTTCTTTATACCGCTCGTGGGCTTACCCACCCTTCTGTGGACGTAACACTCCCACTCCCAACACTATACAATGAGCCAATCACAAACTCTAGATTTATCCACCTCTGAAAAGCCTGACCCCCATGACTGCATGAGGCTTTGGGGGGACATCCAGAAACAAACCATAACACATGGCTTCAAGTTTCTGTCCGATGTCTATTTGCATCTACCTAAAAGATGCCTTTTGGCATTTCTTCTACTATAGGTAGATAGACTAGTAAAAAGCTGCCTTAGCATTTTATTTGTGAAAGTCTTAATCAGTTTACTAAGATACCTAGGTTGGCCTTGAACTTGTGATTCTCCTGCTATAGATTCCCAAAGTCATGGATTATAAGGGTATGCCACCATACCTGGCTATTTTTTCCTTATTCTTGGAGTTTTTCAGGCTTAATCTTGGTCAATAAGGTAGGCCACCCTCCAGCTTTATCAACTTACTGCCCCTGGTCTCTTAACACTTCTGAAGGGCAATCTGCTGACAATCTCCGTGCATCTGTAGGTCATTTTTCTCTTGCTGTTTTGCAGACTCTCCCGTTGTCATTGGGTCTGAACAGTTTGATTACAATGTCTTCGTGCGACTTTCTGAAGTTGTCCTGCTCACAGGTTGTTCAGCTTCTCAGATTCTTTTTTTTCCGGAACTGGGGATTGAACTCAGGCCCTCTGCTGAGCTATCTTCCTGGCCCCTCAGTTGTTTATATTCCTGTCTTTCATCAAAACTGGGAAGGGTTCAAACTATCTCTGCTTTCTTTGATTTCTGGAATTCCGAACATCCACAATTTGCTTAACTGTATCCCAAAGGTCTTTAAATTCTGTTAACTTTACTGTTTTTTCTAATTTTCAGACTTGGCTTTTTAATAGTTCTCACTTTACAATCACTGATTTGTCTGCTTAATTCTGCATCTGAATTCCTAAAGTAAACTTTACATTTCCTTTGCGGAATTTCTTTTTGGTTTGCTTTTATTTTCTCTATCATCTAGAATTCGTATTTCCATTTTGCTCATATATTCTCAGGTTCTTCCACATTCTTTCATTTTGGGGATTGAACTGAGGCCCTTGTGCTTGCCAGGGAAGCACTTATTCCACTGAGCCATCTCCCAGGCCCCTTCCATATTCTTTTTACTTTAAATTTCTTTAAAAAATTGTTTTAACTCTCTGTATATAAATCCATCATCTGGTTTTTCTCAGGGACAATTTTCTGCTAAGTAATTTTTATCTTTGAGTAGGCTACTTTCATGTTTCTTTGCCTCCCTTGTACGTTTTCAAAGGAAACTAGCCATTTGGCATAATTGTGGAGATGAGAGCTGGTTGGGGCCACCCCCCACAAGTGTTGTACTGTTCTTAGTACTTATATTCCTTATTCATTCATTATCTAAGGAGCTAAATGTTAAATCTTGTGATACCATACAATGTATTATCATAAAGCCATTCACTCATTCAAAAAAAATTTTTTTTTTGTGGTACCGGGGATTGAACTCAGGACCCTGAGCTTGCCAGGCAAGTACTTATTCTACTGAGTTATCTCCCTGGACCCTCAAAAAATGTTTAATAAGTACAAGGGTTTGTTATAACTGTAGACAGAAAACATGGCAGCTTGTTAGGACATAGTCTTCAAAGGAGACAAGCTCTACTGGATTTACTCTATATCCTAAGGATCCCAGAACTCATCAAACAACAAATAGATATGACAGGCACATAGCATACTCTATACTTGGTGAAAACATGAATGCATTTCAACATAATAAGCTTTTCTAAAGTTCCTTATAAAATAAAATAACTCACTATATACTTCATATAGTCAGGGTTTTAAAAGCATCTTTTAAAAAATTAAGGCAGCTCTGTGTGTCCTGGTGTACACTCAAAATGAACATGAAGTGTCTTGTATGTACCCATACACACATACCTCCCTCTAGCCAGCCCTGGAAGCAAGCATACCTTTACAATGCACTGCAATGGCGCCCTCAGCATTCTCACAAATATCCAGGAACTCTTTGACAATGGATTCTGTTGGAGTGCTGCCATCCGCAAAGAAAAGATCATGGTGATCGAAACCAGCATCTGTAAAGCGCTTCGCATCATACATCCTTTTATTCAGCCGAATGATGGTAGTAACATTGTGACTCTTAAAATATGGAATATAAGTCTCTGGACAATGTTGGTGGTAACCTACATTAGAAAAGACAAAAGCACCAGATCTTGTAAAATGCAGAAAGAAAACACCATGGAGTTTTACCTGTAATAGGGTAGACATGATATTTGGACTGGGTGGTTGAATACCAATCTTACTGTAATCATAAAAAGAAAAAAGTTAAAATCTAGGTAGAATTACATCTACAAGTGAACACATATGTTTTAAAGTAAAAACTTAAGTCAAACTTACTTTAACTCTTTTGAAAGAAAATACAGAATGGGTACTTTCAATATCAAAACTATTCCACAGTTTTACATACCACTTTCAAGTCTGGATCTTGAATGAGGTCCACAGAAGGCAAGAAATTGGTCTGGTATTATCCAATTTAAATCTCCATTTTCTGCTTTCTGCAGAGAAATACCAGCAAATTCATTTTTGGACCAAATTTTCTCTGCATCACCATTCTCAATACTAAGTCTCTGGTGAACTTCCAATCTATTAGCTTTTGCATATTAAATGTGTATTAATGACCATAGGACAGAAAAATCAACATTTCTTCCTGTTCTCAATATACCCATGGATTGCTGGCATCTCCTCGGCCTCATTACCCTTGACTCCCAAAGTTTCTTACTGGGGTAGTCACAAGTTCTTCAAAAACAGAGCCAACTGATGCCACAAAATACATCACGCACTTAGTGGTTTTTAAATCTGAAGTACTTTGCTTATTTTGCTTGAATAAATTCCCAGCACAGATTTTTTTTTTTTTTTTTTTTTTTTGCAGTACCGGAGACTTAACTCAGGACCCTGCACTTGCCAGGCAAGTGCTTATTCTACTGAGCTATCTCCCTGGCCCCTCACTATAGAAAATTAATTCCTAGAGAAAGTAAATTTTTCTAGCATATGAAGTCTAGAAACTTCTGTTCTCTTGAATGACCAATTCCTTTCATATGTGGAATTCTGACTCTTTGAATAAAAGGAGGGAGAAAAACATCTAAGTTTCTAGCTTTTCTTACTGTTCATAAAAGCACATCTTTCCATTATCCCCCTATTTAATGCAAAAATATTTTAAGCAATGCATCAGAAAATTCAAAATTATAAGGATAATAACATCACAAGGTATTTTGCACAAAAACTCCACATAAATACAGATGGTGTCTAAAACATGTTACTTCCCTTGACGAAGATCTTTGGAATGAGTAAAAACTGTTTTAATTACTGTCATCTAATTATAATGCATACTTCACAATAATTGTGACACAGCTCTTAATGAGGTACATGGCAAACTGTTAGGCAAAAGCTGTACAAAGACACTTCAGAGTAAAAGAAGAAAGAACTAGAGATGACTTTTTTTTTTTTTTTTTTTTGTCTTTTTGAGACAGGGTCTCACCATGCAGTTCAGGCTGGCCTTAAGCTCACTTTGTAGCTCAGGCTGGTCTCGAACTCACAACAATCTTCCTGCCTCAGCCTCCCCAGTGCTGGGATTACAGGCATGCGCCACCACGCCTGGCAGTAGAGATGACTTCAAAGAAAAAAAAAAGCTGGGTGTAATAGTACAGGCCTGTAATCCCAGTACTTCAAGAGGCTAAGGCAGAAGGATTACAAATTCAAACCCAACCAGGGTAATACAACAAGATTTTCGCTCAAAAAAAAATTTTTTTTTTAAAGGGATAGTGAGTAGAGATGAAACATAGTGCAAAAGCCCTGGGTTTAATCTCCAGTATCACCAAAACAAGATAAACTACCGTAGTAATTGTTGTGTGTTTATACGTGAACTTAAAAATGAGAAGGAAGTAACAGTTTCTTAAATCTATCTACAAGGAGCCAAGCAGATAATCCAAAACCTGTTTATTTGGTTAGTCACAAGAGGAGGAACTGGTGAGTCCATGTTCTATGAGATCTAAGCAGGACATCATGTAACTCAGTTGTGTCCTAAATTTTCTGATCAAGGAGATTATGGGGCCACAGAAGACAGTGATCAAGATGTAGAGTGTGCCTAAGGAGAGTCACATGGAGAGAAAACATTCTCTTAGGCTTTCACAGAGAGCAAATTGGTCAAGCAATGGCCATGACTCATCTACAAGGCTGACACTAACAAAGGATCTACAAAGTGTGGCACAAGGTTACAGGATAAATCCTGAGGGTACCTGATTATCAGATAAAAATTACATTTCTTATTATATAGGTCTTGCTTTATCTTGGTCTTAACCATCCAGCAGAAAAGTATAAAAACGAGGTATATAAAGTAAAGCCACATTAATATGCTGAGCTGTGAAAGGCTCAAGTCAACAACTTCTGGGATAACCTGCTTCTACTATGGACTGCTGGACTGTGTTGGAGTGTTTTGCTAAATTCACGCACCTATAGTATTTAGATGGCAATGAAATACCCATCTCTGACAGGAATAAACAAAAAAAGGGGATACAAAGGAAGGACCATTTTGTATTTGTATATGGAATAGTCAGGATAGATATACAGCTACTCTCATTTAATTCAATGAGTACAAAGATTCATACTACTAGTGTTTGGACAGAACATCATGTCTGTTTCTTGTACTATGGATAACCACTAAGAAGATAACAATGTATAATGTATTAATTATTGAAACTGTCCTATTAATCAGTTTTGAAACTGTCTCATTGCTATTTGTTTCTCAATAAAATAAAATTTAAAAAAGAGAGATCTAAGCAGGAAGGAGAACAAATGCTACCAGATGATCTGATTCTGAAGTGAAAACAAAAATGTGGAGTTCTTAGCAAGAAGCCTGTGACTGGAGACTGGCAACACCTAGCTTTTATCCAACTCCTGGTGTTACAGACTGCTGAGATTCATCGTGTATTCACAGATGTTGCAACAGAAAAAGTACAGAGGCAGATGGAATCTATGCAAGACATTACCCAAATTTCTAAGCACCCTATATAGATTCAACAGATCTGGTCCACAGTTACCTAAATAGTTCCTTGAAGTTTGTAACCATGACTGTGGGTATGACCCTAGGACACTGCAACTCTAGACTTCCAGTTCTGGTGGCAGGAAGAAAGGGATTTAGTGCCTGTATTGCTCGATAGTATGTAAGCCATTACTGTGCTTCAAAGAGAGCTTAATGTTTTTGGTATTTTGCTTATCAAAAGAGAAAATCTGTTTTAAGCCTTTTATGCCTAGTGGTCCCTTTATGCCACAGCACACCAATGGGACACACCATAATTTTTTCTCTTCAAACTCTTATTCCTTGAATTTTCTAGGTAGCATTTAGGAATTTCATGCAAAAACCCAAAAAGTTACTACCTCTGGCACAAATCAGTAATACATTTAATTTTATAGGAATAAGCACAAAGAAGGGTGTTGATGATTTAGTCACACTCAACAGTCTAAGGTGGTAACGAAATGTACTTTAGAAATAGATTACCATTACAGAAAAGGCAGGGTTTGCTCTAGCAGAGCCTACCCACGTTTTAACACCTTTAGAACATCACAGCAGCAGACCGCCATTAGTCACCCCTTTCATCTGTGAAACAGTTCATCACATTTAAAAGCTTTCAGTAACAGCCACTTTGGAAACTGAAAAAAGTGACTGATAAATCATACGAGCAAGTATCTGAGGAGCTACCTCCCACTACTTGAGGAAACATGCTCCAAATAAGAACAGCAAGGCAGAAAGCCAAGAGCCTACAAGTAGTCCTGCCCGGAAAAGGCCTTTTACCATAGCATTTTCCTCATCATCTATTTGGAAGATGGAACCTTAGACTCAAATTATTGCCTTTTAAAAAATATACTGTCAGCCTGGCGTGGCTGAGGAAGGAGAATCGCAGGTTCAAGCCTACCCTGGGCAACTCAGTAAGCCCTGGCCTCAAAGTATAGAATTTTGACAGAGCTGGTGTATACCAGCTATACAGCTCAGTACCAAGGCTCTGACTTTGATTTCCAGTGCCACCACAATAATCATCATAATTATCATCAGGAGGAAGAGGAAGAAGAACAACAGCAACAACAACAAGTTGTTAAAATATAGAGGTTTTGCCTGCCTGGACTCCACTGTCCCCTCCTTTCACTTATTTTGTCTGGAGAGTCTCATACGATCCTCAGCCAGAAGTCTTGCTGGGACAGTCCACACACACACCAGCCCCCTTTGCAGGCTGCAGGCTGGCTCGGGCCATTAGGACAGTCTGTGTCGGGGCATCCACAGGTCTTCCGTGGAGCTAGGTTCCCTTCCTCTGCAGTGCAGACCACAGCTGCAGAAGCCATCCCTATCACAGCTGGGGGGGGGCTGGCCCGAGAGCACGGCTAGCTTCATCAGGACGGTGCCACACTTGACAGCCCACCTGCTCCTGGAGCTTTAGTTTTTGGAATATAGTATGATTTTCCCTCTTTTATTTAGGCCATTTGTCTCTACTTCCATTACCTTACAACAGAAATGTTCTGACTTAATGCCTTAATACCTACAAGAGATTAAGATAAATTTAAAGGTAGGTCTCAGAATAAGCATCTGTATAATGATCATTCACCCTTTTATAAAATTCATCTCAGTGTACAAAATTCATCAATATGAAAAAAAATCAATGAATATTATGAAAAATGCACAGGGTAATCAAATTTAGAAATCACCAGTAAGAATTAGGACTGGGTGGGAGGTGGGGAGTCTGTAATCCTAACACTAAGGAAGCTGAGACCAGAGGGTCTCTGAAAGTTTGAGGCCAATGAGAGTTATATGAAGAGTTCAAGGCCAGCCTGAACTGCACAGAGATCCTGTCTTAAAAACAAAAACAAAACAAAAAAAAAACCTTGGGCCTGAAGAACGGGGCCAAAGGGAAGACAACTTGAAGACTTTTATGGTATGCACATCTAAACTGCTTTTAAAAATGAGATTTTCACTTCAGTAAGCCAAATTATAAATTCATAACAGAGTGAGAGAAAGAGGTGTTTTGTTTGGATCTTCATTGTTCCCCCCAAGCTCCTATGCTGAAGGTCTAGGCCCCAGGGCAGTGCTGTTCAGAGTGAGGCCTTCGATTCTTCCCAGGCTGCTGGAAAGTGCTGTCAAGTCCAGGATACAGTGCTTGCTTGAAGGAAGTTGGGGACTACAGGAGTGCCCTTTAGGAGTGTGACTCTGTCCCAGGCTCCTTCTTTCCTTTTCTCTGCTTCCCTACCACCACTAGGGGCGCAGTCTTGCCCCACCACACGCCTATCATGTCTGCATCACCACAGGGTTAACTGCAGTGCAGTGGGCCAAGCTGATCAGTGACCAAAACTTCTGAAAAAGTAGGCCGAAATAAATCTTTCCTCTTTGTAAGTTGTTTGTCAAATACCCTCCCCCCTCCCCCCCATCTTTTTGAGACAGGGTCTTATTATGCAGCTCAGGTTGGCCTTAAGCTCACTTTGTGACCCAGGCTGGTTTCAAACTCACAGTGATCCCCCTGCCTCAGCCTCCTGAGTGCTGGGATTACAGGTGTGTACCATTACAGGTGTGTCCCAACACACCCAGCTTGTCAAGTATTATGTCACAGCAACAGAAAGTTAACACATAGGGAAATTTTGGTCTTATTACAAACTTTCAGTAACATGAGTAAGTTCTGGACACCTAATGTGTGTGTGTGTGTGTGTGTATGTGTGTACTGTGCACTTGAAATTGCTGAGAATACATCTAAGGGTTCTCAACACACACATACAAAAAAGGCACAGGTGTTTTAAAAACATCCTTGAAAACTTACTTCATAGTGTTCATATTCACCAAGGTTAAATGTGCTGAAATTAAAGAAGCCATACTGCATTGCCTAAAATAGAAAAAAAAAAGATTGTAAGACAAAACATACAAATAAGAACACAATTTCCTAATAATAAATATCAGGAGGTACCCCAGAAAAGTGTCAATACATTTAGATTATTTTCCATTCAACTGTTTCAAAGGAAGTGAGGCTGTATTTTTCACATGCTTCTATTATCAGGAGATTGATTACAATGCTATATAATGAAATCTAGTTTTAAAATTTCATTTACCAGTCATTTTGTCCATACAGATGGGGCCAGGGATATAGCTCAGGGGCACAAGGGCCTGCCTGGCGAGCACAGGTACAAGAAAAAAGTTTAGGATTCCAATATAATGCAGACTCCAGTAGTAGTCTCTAAAAGTAAATAATAATGAGGAAAGCAACCACGGTCCGCTTTAGTACAATCCAAGCCCGCAATATATTCACTTACCAATTCTTCTGAATGGTCTTATTAAATTAAGAGATTACTGTAACATGATGCTAAAATTCAAATTTCTGAGGGAAAAAACACACTATCCTTTCCACAAGAAAATAAATTTTCTGTCCTATCCTGTGACCTTACTAAGCAAAACAAGTTAACTGTCTGATTTTGAAAGCCGAATCGAGAGTGGGTGGCCTAGCAGTGTCCTCATGCTCACTGACCTGAGAGCCTCACCAGACCGAAGGACTCTTGGTCAATGAGGGGCTGTAGGTGCAAAAGGGGGAGTTCTTATAAACTCAAATTCTAAATTTAAATTTTCCAATTTTCAAAATTTAAATCCCCAAATATGACTATAAAATGGGAAGGGTAGAAAACCAACTACACAGTCCTCATTTTATGAAATATGTTTAGTCATTTCCCCTTCTCTGTGGGGAACATGTTTCAAGATCGTCCAGGGATACTTAAAATCTCAGACAGTACAGAGGGAACACTGTGTATGCCAGAAGCTTTTTAAATACACAGACTTGTCATAAAGTTTAATTTAAAACCCAGGCACAGAGAGATTAACAACAACCAGTACTAAAATAGAACATTTATAGCAATCAACTGTGCTAAAAGTTATTTAAAATTTATGAATTTTATTTTTGGAATTTTCCATTTAGTATTTTCAGATGGCAGTCGATGGCAGAAAACAAAGCCAAGGATGGAAAGATTAGTATACTTAATAATTCCAGGATCAAATCCACGCTAGATTTCCTTTAAGCTTAGTATCTTTCGTAACATTTGTACCAGCAATGTTCCCACAGAGATGCTCTAACACAGTCAGGCCCTGGGCAGAGCCCAGTGGAAGAGTCACAGCCATGTCTACAAGGCCCCAGCTTCCGGGCCAGCCAAAAAGTTCAGCAGATTAAAGCGCCTACGAGCAGGCCAGAGGCCAGGGGCCAGGGGTTCAATCCCTGGGCCTGCCGTGCCAGCCCTGCCACTGGGGTGCACTGAGACAAGAAATGAGTGGGGGCATGCACCAGCTCTTGAGAGGCTGTAAATAGGACACACACTATAAATCTGATTAGTAGTGAGAACCTGAGAACACTCTGAAGACCCTTCCCTAAAAAAGGGGGGGGCAGCTTCCATCCCCAGTGCCAGAATAAAAAGGTTTACAGGGAATCCTGAGTTTCCTCTGAATTTCATAAATGACTCTACTAAAAATAGCCTAAAAATTAAGACATAATCTCACTGATAAATGCAGCAACACTCAAAATCTGCCACAAAAATGAACAATAAAGTTCTAAATGAAATGCAGAAGCTATTGAGCTTTGGATAAAGCTGTACCGTAATCATGGGATCCTGATCTGGCCTAACAGCTAAACGGACTTTGGAGCATAATCCCAGATTTTTAAGAAAAGGTCAGCGAGCAAGAATATTATCTGGCATATGGATTAACACACTCGGGCACCTTCTGAGCCTCTGCATTTTGCCCTTAAAAGGTGACTGTGCTTGCCTGTGGTAGCACACTGGGTAGCGACTGCGGCTGCACCCAGGAGCTGCCCTTTACCCTGCTGGCCCTTCTGGTATCCACCTGGCTGTCCCCTGCCTACGCCGAGGCCTGACAGCGCTGCCCCAGAGCAGACAGAACCCACACAGCAGCCGAGGCCCTGCAGTCATGTGCAGTCTGGCCACAAGCTAAGCCCACTGTTCGCCACCTGGTACAGGAAGGGACACTCACTAACTAGTCTCTGAATAGGTACATAAGTAGTTTTCTCATCTGTAGGGAATGTCCGCCCAAATTTCCCACAAAGTCACTATGTTTCACTACACCACGAAGAAACCTGCATTCCTTTGGCCTCTGAGAAAACCTGAGCTACTGCTGAAGGTTTCTCTGATCTGTCAGCTAATGACTGACAGTTCAGGCTTCTGTGCTGAAATACACCTAAGACAGCATGGGGCACTACTGAGACCAGGGCCTCTGATGGGGCGCATCCCCAGGGGGATATGAAGGGGAACCCCTCCACCACCACCACCACACAGACAAGTGCACACAAGGTCAGAACACCCCAAAGTTATGCCTGGCGAATAGCTTTCTCCTCTGTGGTACTGGGAGCGGAATCCAGAGTTCCACGCAGGCTGTGCAGGTGCTCTACTGCTGAAGTGCACCCCCAGCCCTGAATGGTTTGACAAAGCAATAGTGATCCACTTAGCTCTATTTAAGTTAATTGGCTCTTATGATTTTGTGGAACTAGAAATTAAAAGCTTGTGCAAATTAAATTTGTATTGCACAGTTAGTATGTTACAGAAACATCTCTCATAAACAGTACTGGTAGGAATCATACCCATAAAATACATAAAACCAGGCCAGTGAGAGACCTCAGTGGACTAAGCGCCTGCTTGGCCAAGCCCAGGGACCAGGTTCCATCTCTGGCACCACATGCCGCGCCGGCCCCACCCCCAGGTACACTGAGCAGGCCACTGAGACCAGACATGGTGGCACACACCTGTAATCCCAGTGCTGGGGAGGCTGAAGACAGGAGGATCACCTTGGACTGAGGTCTTGGCAGTGCTAGAGCTGGAACTCTGACTGGGCACGTGCTCCACCTAGAGCTATATCCCAGCCCCGTATCCTATGTTTACCTGGTGCCCCCTAACTCGGGCACAGAGCCACCCAGAAATTCTGAGCACACTGTGTCACAGTTCATATCCTAGTTCTAACATTAACTAGAAAACAGGATGCCTCTGAATCCTGCACATCTTGGAAGCAGCATTAGCTAGCACACAGCTCTCTGGGAAAACCACCTGGACTCCTCGACTCCTCCTCAGCTGTCCAACTCCACAGCGAGTGTACCCTACAGTTACTTACCTTCTTCACTGCATGAAAACAGTCAAGAAGTGTAATGTAGAAGCTGCAGCTTCCATAGGCAGCATCTCTGAAATTCCAAGAATATTGAAACACATAACTCAGTCAATTTTCTGTGGTACACTTACCTCAAAACAGAGCTGATGAGAATTTAAAAGCACACATGCATGTGATTGTTCAGATGAGCTCTCTGGATTACTGCTGGCTTTGAAACCTGGGTCTCCTCTTCCTGTTCAACTAATCCGTAGGATCCATCCCTGCTCCGCGAGAGCAGGGCATGTGAATTTTTCTTTAAACTGGAAAATACTATGCCACATAGCTACCTTTTGATTGTGTGTAACTGGGTATGCCTGTCTAAATATACACGTTAGTATGTATCTCCATCCAAGCAGGAAAAAAAATACAGAAATCAAGGTAATGTGAGATATTAGTGCATGGTCACCAAACATTGTTCTCTATCATTATGCTAGGACTTTTAACAATTCAACTGGTTAACTTCTTTCTGTTTAAGGGACAATAAGGCCACAGGAATGAAGGTATCCACCACCTCTGGTAGAAACACTGTGCTCTTTGAGAAAGTCCTTTAGTTGGCTGATAGATAACCCCACCCAAATACTGCAGCAACACCTGCAGTAATCTCACTGCGAATCTTTCTATCAAGGAAAATTTTATACAGAAAAGAAAGAGACTCTTTGTCCCTACTTGCTTCTCTTTTTCAGCTACTCTGAAGACGAAATATTTTGGATTTAGACAACATTAAATAATTGTGATAATCATCATCCTAGGCAGACCCTACCAGAGCAGCTCTCTTTTGGGTGAGGTGGACAAGCAGAGAACAGTCATCCTTAATTTCCCACTTTAACTGGGTTTTCACATTCAGACATCTTTTTTTTCTTTTTCAGAACCGGGCATTGAACTCAGGCCCTTGCACTTGCCAGGGAAGCGCCTATTCCACTGAGCCATCTCTCCCAGGCCCATTCAGACATCCTACATGAAAAACTAAACTGCATGTTAACTTTTAATTCTTGCAAAACTGTAAGGGTTGAAACGACTGATTATGATATTGCTGACTGAAGTGGTAAGAATTACTGACACACATTAGCCTCAAGAGGGCTTCGGAGCCAAGGGTGGTGGTGCAAGTGACCTGAGCCATGTCTCCTTAACAGCTACTGTTTCCACTCAAGCTACTGACAGTCCCCCTCCTTAGCCCTAAGGGTATGCTGACTCAGTCTTGCCGGCCCACGTGTTAGGCAACCTGCCTCATGAATCAGATGACGAGCATCTTTCCTTACTCATCATGCCTATTTCCCAAACACTTGCAATTTCACACACCTACACCCCTTCTCCCACTCAAGCGATCAGCCTTCTGAGTACACAGAAGAGCAGCTCCAAATCTGAATTTTAGCCTTTGTAAGGGAAATCACTTTACCACTAACATGACTTAAAAGACTTGGAAAAATAGATGGGACTCCATGAAGGCATACTGCTCGGAAGCTACAGAACCCTGTCCAATAGCAACATTCCTTAGTCAAGCTTCTATCCACCTTGGCCCAAAGCTACATTGAAACATGACCCAAATAGTCACTGAAAGAACACCTGACAAACCCTGTGTATGCACAGAATAGCACGCTTGATAACCCATAAACAAGGATGAACTACTGATGCCTGCTACACACAGGTGAACCTCACAGACATTAAGCCTTAAAAGTCACCTTGGGCTCTCCAACACACATGTTGAATGATTCCACACATACAAAGTTCAAAGGCAAACAAAACTGATGGTAGTAGAAGACACACTCAGGGTTACTGACCACAGAGGAGGGGCCTCCTGGGGTGACGGGGTGCTCTGCATCCTGGTGTGTGGCATCTGCTAAAACACAGCAAAACCCAACTGTGTTGTGCTCTAATGTCAACCCAAAGGAATGTTCGAATATCCCATAAATATCAGCTAGGACTATAAACTACACCAAGTATTTCAATATGTAGGATAGAATCTATCTCTTTAGAGATATTTTTGTCCCCATTTGTAGTCCATCAGACCAGACCAAGGTTCACATTTGTAAAGGACCACAGAAAGGGCAGCGGCAGAGCTAGGGATGAATCCCCATCTTTCTCAAGTGAGCAAGCAAATTATCAGTAACCATGCAAAGAATTTCCAAGAAAATACACAGTCAAAACCAAAAGCAAAGACAGAAAACCCTGGTTTCCTTTTCTTTTTTTTTTTTTTTGCAGAACCGGGGATTGAACTCAGGCCCTTGTACTTGCCAGGGAAGCGCTTACTCCACTGAGCCATTTCCCCAGCCACAAACCCTGTTTTTCTAAAGCAAGGAGTATTACACCAGAGAATAAACATACACACCCCATCACAATGTTCCTTAAGTATCCAGAAAATGTTATACATTTTATGCTACATTTTCATTCAGACAGAAAAATGTTCAATATAATTCAATAAGAAATCATTTATAAACACACACCCAAATTTAATGGCTAAAGAATTAACTCTAATTAAATATTGTTATTGAAAATAAAAGGATAAGTGAGATTCTTGCATGAATACTTGTTAGCAAAATTTTGTTCTATTAATTCTCTGTACTTGAAGAGGCAAGGATAAAGGAGATCATTTTTTTCAAAATATCAGCCAATTACCAATTGTGATTGGCCTAGTTTTTGAGTTCTATAAAACAGTCAAACAGGCTAAAGTACCAAATGTTAATATTTTAACACTATCTTAAACTGCTACTTCTATAAAATACAACGAACATAAACTGCAGTGCAAATATTGTAATTATGTCATACCCATAGTAATGTAGTAATCTTACTTTTATAAATAAAAGTGAAATGATAGAAAAAAATGAATGAAGGGGAATTCCCATGAGCTACGAGCTCAAATTCTTTTATTATTTGATTACACAGAGCAAAAATTACTGTAGTATTATAAATGTCTCTAAAGGCTAATTTTCTATCTCATATGTTATTGAAGACTGGCAACAAAAAGCTCACAGACTACACACTCTTGAGAAACACTGCTTTAGATAAATCTGGTATCTGCCATCAATACCTGAAGAGATGCAAATTTCACAGAGCTGAACAATTTTGGACTACATCCTGTTTTTTAGAGAGCTTTTGCCTGGCATTTATGAGAGTGTAAGTAACAAGTTTCTTGGGGCTAGGGATGTAGCTCAGTGGTAGCGTGCTTGTGCAGCACACACAAGGCTCTGGGTTCAAGTCTCAGCACCACCAAAAAGAAAAAAAAAAAAGAAAAAGAAAGAAAGAAAACCAAAAAAACCAAGCTTCTTAATGCCAGGTTCCACTGATTTTTAAAAACAGAGCCATTTACTCTGTTTTTAGCACTTATATAAACACATACATATTTTCCACATCAACTGTGGTTCATGAATCTTCAACTGTGTAAAACATATGAATATGTTGTGACTCCAGGACTCTGTGTAGGACACACTGTGGGAATGGCATTAGGAAAGTTTATGGTTATAGCAAAGGCACATATTGTCACTGTATGTCAAGAGAACACCAATATGTAGAGGCCAGGGAGATAGTTCAGTGGCATAAGTGCCTGCCTGGCAAGCACAAGGTCCTGGGTTCAAGCCCCAGTACCAAAAAAAAAAAAAAAAAAAAAAAAAAAAGAGATGACCAACGTGACTGTGACCCAGACAAATATTTCTCCTAAGGGAAACACAGGTGTCTTATTTTGGGTGCAAAGGGTAAATGGCACACATAAGTTGGTCTCAACCTATCATCTCCCTATCTTCCCACGCAGCTCAGATAACAGAATTTCTAAGATTAGCAGAAAGAAAGAGACGGTGATGAGCGTGGGCTCAAATCAGTTCTTCCCATTTGTTCCATCACTAAGACGCAGATGTCAATGCAGTGTGTGACTGAGTGCTGCAGGTGGTCCCAGCAGGTCTCTTTTTTGTGGAACCAGTCCACAGTTGAGAGGGAAATTCTGTTCATCATCAGGGAAACCTCCCAAAGGATGGAGACTCATGTTATGTTTTTTAAAGGGAAAGCTGGATCTTTAAAATCTGACACTCAAGGTATATGTAGCAATTCTGAAATGATTGATCTATGTGTGGAAGAACAGTAGTTATAAGAGTAAAACAGTCAACAAACTACACAATGAGTCCCATTATTTTGTGTGTTTATTACCCATTAAGCACTATAGGAATGTCCTGATTCTACGACTCTTTCAATGAACAAGTTGAGAAACTATTAGAATTTGATTTAGAGGATAAAACCCACATATTATTCTTCCCCCAAATGCCTTTAAGATAACCATGTAGTAAGTTGGGGAAGAGAAGTTTTGCATTTATGGTAACACATTATCCACACCTTCATGACTCAACTGTTTGAACGGCTTTGTTGGGAGTGGTTCCGTATTAGCAGCTCTCCCACTATGGGACATGCCCCTAGAAAACAACTCCTGCTCCCTGGGAAAAACTTACTGCTTAACTCTTCTGAAGCCAAATTCCTCAGCTGTACTGTAGCTCCAGGACTCTCGCCTGTCTACAAAGCTTACTTTTCATCAGTGACAGTGGTTCTCAACCAGGGGAGATGTGGCTCGGCTGCTCCATTCTGACCCCTTTGCGCACATCTGGCAGTGTCCAGATGCTCTGCACTCTGAGCACTGGAGTAGGGTGGGGGTGTCGCTGGCATCTAGAGCAGAGGGCAGAGATGCTGCTAAACATCCTCTTACATGCACGGCGGCCCTCGTGTCACTGACTACAGAACCCTGGAGTGTTAGTTACATCCAACCTAAGTGTCTGTCTTCCAGAAATAACTATAAAGGAAGTTCTGGCAAGAATCGGATTAATCTATCACATCATTCTTAATATTTACCTGAAAGGAATATAGGATGTATCTCCAAAGATTAATATTCCATACGCTTCTTCTGGAGTTCTCCCCAAATATATAACCTATATTTAAAAAGAGAAGAAAAAGGCAATTTACACTGGCACTGTAAAATAAGCCTCATATAATCAGTGGAGCTGAGTTCTCTGCTTCCTCTACGATCTCGAGCCATCAGCAACTACCCAATTTAAGACAATTCTTCCTATACAAGTCTCTAGAATATTAAATAACTGTGGGTTAGGCTTGGAACACAAGTTCAATTCAAAGAATGTAAGAACAGTGTAATTTTTTCCTATGAGAGAAACCTAAATTCCTAGTGATGAACTTCTAAAAGCTGTAATTTTAAAATCTAGTTTTCAAATGACTACACCCATATATGCAATGCTGACATAAATGGAAATAAATCTATAGATTGAGACTAAATGTATTTATATAACCATCAAAAAAATACTTGCTAGTAATCTATAATTTTCTTTTACATCTATCTACTCACCTTGATTCAAAAGTCCTTCCAAGTGAAATTATTCTGAGTCTGTCACTTAGGAAGAACTCATTAAGTCATTTATTAACATAAATTCTCAGATTAATAAACTCTACACCAACACACTTTCCTAATTTGTCACTGTGATCCTAGCAAGCTATAATCTAGACTTTTCCTAAATTCTTTTGTCGTATTTTCATGACAAGCTACATAGATACAATGCTCACTCAAATTCTACAGAGCTGTCTGAAACACCAAATAATGATGGACAGAGATTTAACAGCCCCAAGAGATGGTGTCCAAGGTAGCCCCAAAGAATCCTATCTCCACTATTTACACCCTTGCTGAGCCCCTCCCATAGCAGACGCTGCATGGTGAAAAAGAGTACTGTAGTGAGGACAGAGCCCGGCTTCTGGGGACAGGCCATAAAGATGCATCCCTTTTTTTTTTTTTTTCAGATTCTTTTCAGATGAAAACCTAAATAAAATACGTGAAAGTTCCCTGACTATTCAGGTGAATACATACGAACACACACACACACACACACACACACACACACACACACACACACACACACGATGCACCCTCCCACTCGAGGACACCCCTAGCCTCTCCCTACAATGAGAGGATGCTCATTCACACAGCCCAGATGGTGAGTACCAAGTCCTCCTGCTAGCACGCAGTACTGACCTGTCAGTGTGCACGAGCCAGCTTAGAGGGAGACCCTGAGATAGATAAGGACGGCCCAGGAGAGCTCGACCCACCCAGAGAAAGCTACTCCCAGACATGTAACCAAGGTGTCACAGTTACTTTTTACTCTTTGGTGGGACAAAATGCCCAACATCCAAAATTAAGGGAAGAAAGGTTTATTTAGCTCACAGGTTGTGGTTTCAAGCTCTACTCTACTCCGCTGGCTCCTGGGCAGAGTGGCACATGACAGAGAACAGCACTTCTAGGCAGCCTGTCTCCCCTGCTTATGTTACAAACCAGCTACCCTGGCCCTGGGGGTGTGCCCAGGATGCCCTCCTCTTGCCCAGGATGAGGACTTTTACAAACCAAGAATCCTGGCTCCCTGCTGAGTCACTTAAACTTCAAAACTCAAACTGACAAAAAGTATCAACCAGTACACCAGGCAAACTGAGAGAAGGCACACCAGGCATCAGAAAATACTACGGTAAGTGGCATGTGTGGCGGTGGCACTTGTGGCAGCGAGTGCAGAGATGCAGCCTGGAAGGCACCAGTGAGCCTTTTTCTCATCTTTCTGGAGGATTAAGAAATCTCTCTGAGGGAACAAATAGCAATGCCCTGGAAAGATGAAATACTGTGGTAGAATATATACTCGAGAAGTCAGTATTTTCCAAAGTCAGGGTACAAAGCTTTTTCTTTTCCTGAATAAAACCACAGCCGCCCAGGTACGGTAGCACATGGAATTACCTGTACTGAGTAGTTCAGAGCTTTCTAGGCAGTCAGTGAGACGCCATTTCTCTTTTTTCAAAAAATATTAGGCTCCAGGGAGAGACAAGGTGACAGGGTCTGACTACTTTAGGCTAGCTCTGAATTCACTATGTAGCCCAGGCTGGCGTCAAACTTGCAGCACTCCTCCTTCCTGTCTCCTGGAAAGTGCTGGGATTACAGGGCTGCACCACTATATCTGGGCACCAACCCCCTTTTGAAAACCACTGCCTGCTTTGCCCACATCACTTCTGGCCCAGGGCTAAAAACCTATGTTTCAATACCCAAAAGATGCCCAATTAGAGGTAGACAGATGCTGTGGGGGGCTCAAGGCTTACAATGGAATCATTTACCATCTGATCCAGGCTTCAACTAATTCAAATCCAGCTAGACATGTTCCTTTCTTCTTGGCAGGCAGGGGGATAATTGAAAACTGGGCCTCACGCTTGCAATGCTGGCATTGTGCCACTGAGCTAAATCCCCAGGCCCTAGATGTGTTCTGTATTTCCATTCCTATACACCACAGCTTAGCTACATACGTACATACATACAGACAGTCTGCTACAGTTTAAACTTCAGCCATACTGCCTCAGAATTAAGAAAACAAAGGGCATTTAAATTCCAACAATAAACACAGCCTTCTGAGAAACCAAGCAAACTATTTTCAAATATTCTTTGTGGAAAAAATGTCACAATATTTGCAGCATTTAAAAATTCTTGTAACTATTTTCACATGTCAGCCAGATGACATAGTCTTTCTTATGCCAAGAATTTAATTGATCTTTTAAAAAAACAAGGGACTGGGGAGAGAGCCTGGTGGTCTAACTCCTGCCTGGTAAGTACAATAACGCAGGTTCGATCCCTGGTACCACGTTGTACTGGCATGCCATGTCGACTACCAAAACCAGGCATGGTGGTGTATACACCTATAATCCCAGCACTGGGGAGGCTGAGACAGGAGGATCACTATGAATCCAAGCTTCCTAGCAAGACACTGTCCCAAATAAATGAATAAATAAATAAATATCCAACAACAATAAAATCACTCTCCAGATTAACATAGAAAATTAAAAATCAATACAAGTTCCTGGCACTAAGAAGAAAAAGGTTAAAAAGGCAAAGAACATATAGCTTGAACAATTTTATATAAAAAAATAAATGAAATTATTTTCACAGCTCCTACACAAATACAAGAAAAAACAAATCTCACATCACTTCTTAAAAATAGTCAAGTGGGCCAGGGAGATGGCTCAGTAGAATAAACACTTGCCTGGCAAGCGCAAGGGCCTGAGTTCCATCCCCAGTTCTGCTCCCCACCCAAAAAAAAAAAAAAAAAAAAAAAAAAAATCAAACAGCCTTACATTTTACTAGTTTTCACTTTTCAAGCTATAGATAGATAGATCAATAGATAGATAGACAGACAGACAGAGAGATAGCTATATCAGGTTGGCACAGTAATCCTCAATTGAGACAAAAGGAAATTGGAATTCTGGGATAACAAGCATATCCACCAGGGCCAGATTACTTACTTTTCAAAATACTACTATTACCACTACTACTGATAATAACAATGAGTGAACTGTCGTAGTGGTGGGAGCATTTTCAAAGGCAAATCACACGTCTTGATTTTTAAAATATGGTGGCACAATTTAAAAAAAATTGTGACACATGTGGAGGCGGACTTACGACTATCTACAAACATTATATGAGTAAATCAATGCGCAAGCTGCTACTTTCCAAACCTTGCTGTGAAATGTGCATCTCAGATCCCACCACTGGTGACTGGTGGAAGAGAGCCTCCTGCTCAGGCCAGATTTATAGATAGGAAACTGTACTCTCTGAAAACAAGGACTGACCCAGGAAGGGAGACAAAATTCCAGCGAGCCAAGTCAATCTATAGTCAAGGATCACAAGTAGGCAGAGGGCTGCTTCTCTTCCCTCCCTGCTAGGGTACGGAGAGAAGGCCGGTCGGACCCACCAGCGTAAGAAAGGGAAGCAACCTGGGCAACACTGCTGAGGGAAGGCGGGCCGCTGATCACCTGGCTTTTTCACGAGCAGCTGGGGAGGGGTGTCCACCCAGCCGCTGGTTCACTGAGCTCTGGTCTGCTCTCTGGTGTCTGCTGAACTGGATTCTGACCCCAACCTCCAGCCCCTACCCTACACTGTAACACCCTCCACACATGGTTGCACCCCCTACAGCCAGTGTAACTCCCAGCACTGACTACTCTGTGGGTCGTATCATTTAAGAACTGGACCACAGGTTCAGAGGGTGGTCACTAATAACAAATGAAATCCCTGAGCTACCATCATAACCGCTGAGGCAATCCTAAACTCAAGGCAATTTAGGATTCACAGACTGCTGAGGTAATATATTCTTAGAATTTAATTAATCATTCGTATGTGTATACAAGGTAAACCATGTTCAAAAGGCTATTAAAAACTGCTTAAGCGCTGGCCAAATAGCTCAGTGGATTAAAGCGCTTGATCCCCAGGCTTGCCATGCCAGCCCCGCCCCGGAGTGCACTGAGAGGGCAACTGAGACTGGCTGTGGTGATGCACGCCTGTAATCCCAGCTCTTGGGAGGCTGTAAACAGGCGGATCACTACAAGTCCGATCTAGTAGTGAGACCCTTGTAGACCTTCCCTAAAATACCAAAAACAAACAAACAAACAAAAAAAACAATTGCTTAAATTTTGTTAAATGGTGAATTTTGATAAGGGAAGCTACATATTACCACAATTAGCTTCATCAAAATGATCTATTGAATACTACAGGAAGGAGATTTGCGAGATATATACCAACACGTTGTTTGAGTCATGCATTTTACATTCAAAATGATTTGCATTTATTTTGCACACAAGAAAGTGTCATAAACCATGGTTAAATGCCCAGATGCCTTCTATTGGGGCCAGGGAGATGACTCAGAAGAATAAGTGCTTCCCTGGCAAGTGCAAGGGTCTGAGTTCAATTCCTAGTTCCACCAAAAAAATAAGCCCAAATGCATCCTGGAAAGTACATCTATGCCCCCAGGAAAAAATGAAATACTGTAACAGTTAAATGTAACCAATGTTGATCATCAATAAGACCAAACGGTAACTTCACTATTGATTGATTGATCAATCTATCATTTTTTTTTAAGGAAGAAAGGTTTATTTAGTTCACAGTTTGTGTAGCAATGACTCATGGTAACAGAAGACAGCAAAAGCAATTAGGAGAATATGAGAACAAGAAAGTGAGAGAGTGAGAGTGCTTTTCTTTTTAAAAAAAAAAAAATTAGTATTAAAAGGGTCGGCTAAATAGCTCAGCGGATTAAAGTGCCTGGCCGGGGTTGGAGGAGCTGAGATGACAAGACTGGGCATGGTGGTGTGCACCTGTAATCCCAGCTCCTGGGAGGCTGCAAACAGGTGGATCACTACAAGTCCAGTCTGGTAGTGAGACCCTGAACACCCTGCAGACCCTTCCGTAAAATACAAAAAAAAAAAAGTACTAAAAAGTAGTAAGAATGGTGGGAAGGCTGGCTCACACCCGTAATCCCAGCAGTTGGAAGGCTGACGCAGGAGGATTGTGAGGTGGAGGCCAACCTGGGATGCACCGTGAGCTGAAGGCAACCGGAACCACACAGTGAGACCCAGTCACAAAACAACAACAAGGGCCAGGGACACAGCTCAGTGGCATATGTGCCTGCCTGGCAAGCGCAAAACATTGAGTTAGATTCCTAGTACCAAAAAAGCCCCCACCCCAAACAAACAAAACAAAACCAGAACCAGGTGTGGTAGTGAATGCCTGTAATACCACACTGGGAAAGCTGGGGCAGGAGGGTCACTTCAAATTCGAGACCAGCCCTGGCTACAAAGTGAGCTCAAGGCCAGCCTGAACTGGATAGCAAGACCTTGTCTCAAAAAAGACAAAACAAATACAAAAACATAAACAGTGATTAAAAAAAACCCACTGAACTCCACCCACTACAATAATAGCTTCTTCCAAATAACCCCTTACTCATTCTTTCCACATACATGTGGAGAGTGGTGCTGAGTACAACCCAGACTCTACATAGTCAACAAGGCATACGTTAATACAAAGACAGACTGATCACTATCTTTAAGTGAGTCACTATTTTTAATTGTACTTTTAGGAAGCTATTTACTAAAATAAGTTAGTATGATTGATCTGCATCATTTGTTTAAAAAAATCTTGATTTTTAAATCAATTCAGTTCTTCATTTTAATGATTATCTTAGCAATAACAACAGCTCTCTCTACCATAATCTTATGTGTGCCCCTTGAGCTTGGCTAACTCTCAGGGACTAGTTCCAGAACCATCCCCCATGCTGAAATCCCTTACAGGAAAAGGCATGGTATTTGCACACAGCCTACAAATCTAGTATCTATTAAATCATCTCTAGATTACTTACAAAACCTAACACAACGTACATGCTATGTAAATGGTTACACTACACTGTTTAGAAAATCATGAAAAGGAAAGAAAATCTACACATGTTCAGAACAGATGCAATAAAAATAAATATTTTCCATCTGTGGTTGGTTGACTACATACATGTGGAACCCTTGGATACAGAAAGATTACTGTACTCATTTTTTTTTTTTTTTTTTTTTTGTCTTTTCGAGACAGGGTCTCACTGCAGTTCAGGCTGGCCTTAAGCTCACTTTGTAGCTCAGGCTGGTCTCGAACTCACCAACAGTCCTCCTGCCTCAGCCTCCCGAGTGCTGGGATTACAGGCATGCGCCACCACGCCCAGCTTTACTGTACTCATTTTTTAATCCCACTCATAAACAATGTCCATTAGTTAGCAAATTCTCAACATTCCTAACACTAATGAGCTCTTAATAAAAACTAAAGGGAAACTTTTTTATTTTATTTATTTTTTTAAAGGGAAACTGTTGCACATTTTTAAAGTTGAGTGAATGTGCACAATATGGAACCTTTGATATTTAGCTACTCCAACAACACTATTTTGAAAACTGGTAACTGAAGGGAAATGACTCATCTATTCTCTATTCAGTAGATAATTTTCTTTCAGTGTAACCAAATACTCCCAGTCCTACAGAGGAGAGCTCACCTTCCATTTTGAAATAAAGGATGTAAGAAATAACTGGAAAGACGTAGTATCAAAGTCCTAATAAAACTACCGTCGGCATCATTTAGTTGGGAATGCACCTGCAGATGACTCCACGGTTAGGAACTGTTCAAACACAGCGAGCGGCCGGCGGACAGCATCAGCACAGTACTGAGTACTTTCAGTCAGAAGGACAAACTACATACCGAAAGATTGGATGCTTAGTGCCTAAGCCATGGTCCCTTCGGTTTCCTTGTACTGTATGATGTAACATTTACTACTGGCAGAAGCCTTTAGGTATAGCTTCCACAGGTCCAAGTTATTTCTATGTCATTTAAATATACTCCAAGGGGGGCCGGCCAGATAACTGAGCAGACTAAAGAGCTTGCTTAGGCAAACGCAGGCCCCCTGGGCTCAGGGACTGAGACTGGGCACGGTGGCCCGTGCCTATAATCCCAGCTGTTGGGAGGCTGAAAACAGGAGATCACTCTGAGTCTGATCTGTGTAGTGAGACCCTGTAAACCATGTACTAAATGCATAATGAATAAATATATAAATATGCTCCAAGAAGAAAAGCCAGAGACACTAAATTGGAATGTGTTAACAGTCAATGGGGTAGGGCTGAGGTTAGGGGGTGGCCTCCTCAACAAATCAGGGTGATCAAAAAGGGAGCGTTAAGAGTCAGAGAGATCAGAGGCACCTCAGCCTGCAGTCCTGCATTAAGACGGCTTGAGTATTTTGGACCAACTGGAAAAATAGAGCATAATCTTAGTATAAAGTTGTCCTAGTCACTGGTGTAGGCAAAGACTATTTGAATAAAATCCAGGTCGCATAGGAATTATGTGAAGAATCAACAGCTGAGATCTCTCATCTTATTTGAAAGCTTTTGCACAAAAAGAAACCACCAACAGAGTGAAGAGACAATCCACATATGGAAAAAAATGTTTGCCATCTGTTCCTCAGGCAAAGGATTACTATCAAGAACATATAAAGAACTAAAAAAAAAAAAAAAAAAAAATTCCCAAATTTAAAAACCTAATCCAAAAATGGGTATCTGAAATGATCACACACTTCTCAGATGAAGAAATACAAACAGCAAAGAAATATGTAATAAAATGTTCAATACTGCTGGTCAATTCAGAGATAAAAATTAAAAAAAACACTGAGATCCATCTCACCCAAGAAAAGAATGGCTACTATCAAGACCAACCAATCCTGGAGGGGCAGTGAAGAAAAAGAAACCCTCCTGCACTGGTGGTGAGCATATGGACTGGCACAACCCTTGGAAATCAGTGTGGACATCTCATGGTCCTATTTGCCCCAGCTACTTCCCTTCTAGGTACCTTCCCAGAAGAATTAAAAGCGCTCTACCACAGTGACCCCAGCGATCTATGTGCACCCATGTTTATAGCAGCACAATTTGTAATAGCTAGATCTTGGAAATAACCCAAATGCCCGCCAATCAAGAAACGGATAAAAAAAAAATGTAATCTTTTCATACAGTGGAGTATTACTCAGCCATAAAGGAAAACTGGAGACTTTCATAGGTAAATGGATGCAACTTGAGACCACACTCATAAGTGAAATAAAGTAGATGCACTTGTGTAAACATCCTATTGCATGAGAAGCTGAAAGAGTAAGTTCCAAAATAAGCAATAAATGTAAAATGAGAAGCAACTGTTCAAACAGAAAGAGAAGCTGGGATGAGGGAAAGGGGAGAAAAAAGGGAAAAAGAAAAAATACATAAGCAACCAGGCTCAGGATGCTGTGGTTCGATCCCCAGATCTTCAAGCCAAACCAGACCAGACCTGCCCTAAAGGCATCCTGACGCAGCCAAAAAAAAAATCATTCTGCCCTTTTTAAAAAAGAAAAAACAAGCTGGGCATGGTGGCGCAGGCCTGTAATCCTAGCACTCAGGAACCTGAGGCAAGAGGATTGTTGTGAGTTTGAGACCAGCCTGAGCTACAAAAGTGAGCTTAAGGCCAGCCTGAAATGCATAGTGAGACCCTGTCTCAAAAAGACAAATAGTAAATAAATAAATAAATAAATAAGAAAAAACATGTACCATGTCTGGTATATATATATATGCACACACACAACACGCACACACACACACATAATTGTTAGTTAAGACTGTTATACTAATTTCTCTTGGTTCATTGAAAAGAAGTTTGTGCTAATATTGTTTGGACAATTAAATGCATGTACATTATACTCTGAAGACAACAATGCACCATCGTATTTAACCATTGTTACCCTCATATTATCCTGTTTCAAAATTGTTTCCTCTTAGCTAATTTTCTCATTGCTTACACAAAATACCCAACACCCAAAGTAAAGGAGAAAAGCTTTACTTTAGCTCACAGCTTACAGAGGTTTCATGTAAAACAGGGCCCCAAGGCAGGGGCAGCAACAACAGCTGTCTGCTTCCCTTTATCTCTTCCAAGCTACTCCCCCCATTGGGGGCGGGGAAGCCACCCACACCCATCCTATGACTGCATGAGGCTTGGAGGGGACATCTATTTACATCTTAACAAAGATAAAATATACACTAAGATGGAAGAACAGGTCGCTAACATTTTTGTTTTTTTTTTTTTTTTTGGCTTTTTGAGACAGGGTCTCACTATGCAGTTCAGGCTGGCCTTAAGCTCACTTTGTAGCTCAGGCTGGTCTCGAACTCACAACAATCCTCCTGTCTCAGCCTCCCGAGTGCTGGGATTACAGGCATGCGCCACCACGCCCGGCTGCTAACATTTTTTAAAAGCAGGTGAGGACTGCAGATATACCTTAGCTGCATGGGCACCTGCCTGGCAAGTGTGAGGTCACGAGTTTGTTCCTGGCATAAATTAGATCCCCAGCACTGGTGGGGGTGGGGGGAAGAAGCAGGTGATAAAGCTACTGGTAAACACCAACCATACAGTATACATATGTGAATGTAGATATCATGCATACACAGACATGGGTATATCCTGCTTCTATAAATACAAGTTTTTAAAAATTCTTTTCAGGGTGCATGAATATAAGTTTTATGCATGACATTTTTTTCTAAGATGAAAAACAAAACCTCAGATTTTTATTTTAAAAATGATCCTTTAATCATGAGTTTGTTTCAAAAAGCATTTATGCACAACCAGGGATATAGCTCTGCAGCACAAGCACCTGCCTGGCAAGCACAAGGTCCTGAGTTCAATTTCCAATACCCCCAAAAAAGACCGAAAGAAAGCAAGCAAGCCAGCCATCCTGCCCCAACGTTTCCACTTAAAACTTTACCTTTACTATGAAATGACATGATTAAGTAGCACCACTTCCAAACCTGGCCGACAGCCCCTGATTAGCACATTAACAGTAGTATCACTTCAAAAAACACGGCACCCACTCTATAGTAAAGGAAAAACTCACTTATCTTTAAACCCCTTACCCTTTTCCCAGTTATCTGGACTATGATTTTTTATCAAAGACTCCAGGACCCAGACAGCTAACATGGTAAAACCATTTATCCTGACTCATAGAGACAACAGTTTGAACAGCCAGGTCTCTCTTGCTACTTCTGATGACAAAAGGGGACATGCTGGACTATCTGACAAAAGGACTAACAGAAAGTGGGCACACACATTAGTCTACATTTTAGGATCTTAGGACACCTAACCCATTCTGTTAAGATAAAAACAAACAATTATTTAGAGTCATTAATGCCTTTTTGAGACAGGGTCTAACTATGCAGTTCAGGCTGGCCTCGAGCTCACTTTGTAGCTCAGGCTGGTCTCGAACTCACAACAATCCTCCTGCCTCAGCCTCCCGAGTGCTGGGATTACAGGCATGCGCCACCGGAGTCATTAATGCTTTATTCCTGTGCTACAAAGGATTACCTCACATCTCTCCCCACCATCCCATATTAGGTCAATTTATGAATAAAATCCCAGGACAAGGTAAACCATTTGCAGTATTTCCTTCCTATCATTTTTTCCCTGAGGATATAGCTTGAGGAAAAGCCCTGGGTTCAATCTCCTGTACCAAAAATAACTAAATAAACAAATATGCAGAAACTACTGACATTCAATTTCAAATTAGCTTCAGTAGGTTTTCATGTAATTTTTGTAAATTCTAGATTATCAAGTATATGCAAGAAAATAATTTTAGAAGGTGAGGACAGCATGAGAGAGCCAGGTAGCAAGTTGAAGTAAGGAGAAACTTATGCAAAAAGCTCCAAATCCAATGCTTATTATTATTATTTTATCTAGGTGAATATTATACCTCCGGTAGGATGGGAGTGTAAGAAACATTCTAGACACTGGATAGAAAAGATGAGAGAAGGTTCCTCATCAGCCCACAGACCAGCAGTCTCCAGTTCTGAGTTCTAAGTCAATTCGGAAAGAACTGCAGCTGCAGGGCCGGCCTGATTAACTCAGCGGACTAAAGCGCCTGCTTAGGCAGAGCACAGCAGCTGGGGGTTTGATCCTAGGGCCTGCGGCGCCAGCACTGCCCCCAGGGTGCCTGAGACAGCGATTGAGACTAGAAATAGTGGCGTATGCCTGTAATCCCAGCACTTGGGAGACTGAAAACATTAGAATTACTACAAGTCCAATCTATGTAGTGAGACCCTGTAGACCCTGTCCTAAATACAGAAAAAAACAAAACAAAAACTATAGCTGCAGGGGAGCCTGCAGGACCACATGATACAAAATAAAATCTGACTCTACAGAAAAGGGCCAAGGGGGTGCAACTTAGTGGGAGAGGAATTGTCCAGCACATGCAAATCCCTGAGTTCAACCCTCAGCACCCACAGAGTAAGCATACAAATAAATAAATAGAAACCCAGAAGTCTTCCAATATAGCTTACTAATAAATGAAATTCTTAAACATTAAGATATATTATCTACAGGTACAAATTCCCTATGATGAATGTGATCATTATGTATGGCAAACCTGTATTACTAAAAACAAACAAATAAGTGAAATTCAGAAAGAAAAAAAGAAAGCAAATTCTTCAGTCTTACGTGAGCAGTCCCTGTCCCAGTGTGTTCTTTCTTCCCACGGCCTAAGCCGAGTCTACCCAGCACGGTGGTGCTGCCCACTTCTTGCAGCACTGCTATGCCTGTCTGGCACACCCTTGGAGATGTCCTCTCGGGAACAGAGGCGACCTGCTTGTACCAGTGAAGTACTCACCATGTAGCATCCAATAAGGAAAGCAGCATTGGCTTGTTTTCTTTGATCGCAGCCAGTAAAATGAATAATTTTCTTCCTCATCATTGTAATGGACTGTATAAAAATACATAGTTGTTAGTATTTTTTTAAAGTTTTTAAAAAAGTTTTACTCTGATAAAAGACTAATGAGAAATCTGAGAACAAATAAGCATTCACATTCACAAGAGCTTTTAAAAGAGCAATGTTGATACCCTAAGATACCAGAGAGTTTCCTATAAAGATATTTTGAAACTAGAATGCACATAAAATTCAAGAGGGCCAAGGGGGAGGTGACGTGAACAGATACAAGCTTAAAGGCAGATGCTAGGGCAGGGGATAAAGCTCAACAGCGTAAGTGCCTGCCTGGCAAGCGCAAGGTCCTGAGTTCAATCCCAAGTATCGCAAAAACAAACACAAGGATAACTTTAAAAGTAAATATATAAATAATAAATAAATGATCATTAAAATTATTCCCCCAAAAAATAAAAGACAGATGCTCAGGTCATTTCTAAGAGGTGCCAGTGGGAGTCTGCAGCTCTCCAAAGGACATCAGTCATTCGACAGAGCTCTGTTCTCCTGAGGGACTGTCAGGCTTGGCCTCATAATCTCATCATCTAAATCTGGGGATGGGGAAAGGAAGTCAGTGTCTCAGAGTCCACAGCACAACATTAAAAAAGCACACTGCCTCTGCCTCTCAAAGACAACAGAAGAAGCTGGACGCAGAGAAGGGAGAAACCTTTTCTTTTTTTGATTGCTTTTTCACTAGTCTATCCCAAAAACATGACATTAAAATGCAAGGGG